>JBBMKA010000020.1:2084863-2098528 GCA_037833695.1 Sechiopsis laciniata | reverse complement strand
CACAGGTATCACTGAAATCAATGATGAAATCGTTGCGATCAGAGGATCAGGGACTACTTGTCGAACTAAATTTGATGGAGTCAACCACACCATCGAGGTTACAAACGGGAGCGCTACCAGACCCTTTGAACTACACTCGTTATTTGAAACTTATGCATCGGTTTTTTAATCTCTGTCAGATTTGCCACCGCAACGGAACTGTGACTATCATATTGAACTATTTGTGGGAAAGGAGTCAGTAAACGTATGCCCATATCGGTACCCTGAGTACCAAAAGAATGAAATTGAGAAGCTGGTACGAGAAATGTTGTTAGCAGGGGTTATCAGACCCAACACGAGCTCATTTTCAAGCCCAGTTCTGTTAGTTCGGAAAAAAGATGGCAGCTGGCGTTTCTGTGTCGATTATAGAGCCTTAAATCAAGCAACCGTGCCAGACAAGTACCTGATACTGTTGGTTGATGAACTACTTGATGAGCTCCATGGGGCTACTATTTTCTCCAAAATTGACTTAAAGGCAGGATACCATCAGATTCGAGTTACCCTAGCTGACATTCATAAAACCGCTTTCAGAACTTACAAAGGACACTACGAATTTGTGGTAATGCCTTTTGGCCTACGGAATGCACCTGCGACATTCCAGTCTGTTATGAATGAGATTCTGAGACCATATCTACGGAAGTTTGTGCTCGTCTTCTTTGATGACATCTTTAATTACAGCTTGTCCGTTCAGGAGCATCGTGACCACCTGAAATAGGTTTTTGAAGCTTTACAAACACATGTCTTTGTGGCTAATTCAAAAAAATGTCAGTTCGGATTAAGCTGCATTGAATATTTGAGGCATATCATATCAGCAGAAGGCGTATCAGCGGATCCGACTAAAATTGAGGCCATGGTTCAATGGTCTAGTTCGAAAAATATCAAAGACCTTCGAGGTTTCCTAGGACTAACAGGATACTATCGTCGTTTTGTGGCAAATTATGGGTCAATGGCTTTTCCCTTTACTCAATTGCTAAAAAAGGGGAAATTTGAATGGGGACTCGAGTTTGAGAACTGCTTTCAGCGATTGAAACATGCTATGAGTAGCGTGCCCATCCTGCGTTTGCTGGATTTTGAGCAGTTGTTTTTAGTGGAAACGGATGCATCTGGGATTGGAGTTGGTGTTGTGTTAATGCAATAAGGACAACCCCTAGCTTACTTTAGTAAGGCGTTACCAATCACTCACCGGATTAAGCCAGTTTACGAGCGGGAATTGATGGCCATAGAATTCGCCATCCAGAGATGGCGCGCCTACCTCCTAGGACACCATTTTGTTGTCCGCACAGATCAGAAAAGCCTAAAATTTCTGTTGGAACAACGTGTGGTCGATGGCGAATACCAACGATGAATAACTAAGCTGATTGGATATGACTTTCACATTGAGTATAAGAAAAGGCTGGAAAATAGAGCGGTTGATGCTCTTTCGCGAATGCCAATAGCCTGTGAATTGGGCGTTCTAAGTTGTGTTACAAGCATTAACACTGCAGTTTTCACTCAACAGGTAAAAGAGGATGCAAAATTGGGGGCTATTTACACGACACTAGAAGCCGGAGAAACGAGACTACTAGGTTATGCCATAGTCGGGGACATTTTGTTATACCAAGGGCAACTGGTCTTACCTCCGGATTCCCCTACAATTCCGCTGCTACTGCTGTAATTCCATGGAGGAGCCATCGGCGGGCATTTTGGTGTCCTCAAGACTTATCAGCGATTAGCTAAAGAAGTGTATTGGCCCGGAATGAAGGCCCGAGTGCGAACCTTTGTTGTAGATTGTTCAGTCTGCATGCAAGCCAAACATTTGTCGTTGGCACCAGCGGGTTTGTTACAACCATGACCGATTCCAGACAGAGTTTGGGAAGATATATCGATGGATTTTGTAGAAGGCCTGCCGAGATCAGAAGGGGTTAATACGATCTTGGTGGTTGTCGATCGACTGTCGAAATATGCTCATTTTTTGCCCCTTCGCCACCCTTATACATCCATTACGGTGGCCCACACATTCATCAAGGAGGTGGTCCATCTGCATGGACTACCTAAGAGCATAGTATCAGACCGTGACAAGATCTTTACTAGCATGTTGTGGAAAGAATTGTTCAAAGCTTTCGGCACAAAACTGCGCCGCAGTACCACTTATCACCCCCAGACAGACGGACAGACCGAGCTAGTTAATCGTTGCCTAGAGTCATATTTGCATTGTTTTGTGATGACTCAACCAAAAGCATGGTACAAGTGGATTCCATGGGCCGAATTTAGCTATAATACGTCATTTCATTCGGCATCAAGTATGACACCTTTTGAGAGTGTTTATGGCTGTCCACCCCCTACAATATTGGGTTATGACAGTGGAGCAAGCCACGTAGCTGCAGTTGACTCCTTAATGCTTGATAGGGACAAGATGTTGGACACCCTTAAGTCCACTCTGAGGCGAGCACACCAGTCGATGGCTGATCGTGCAAATGCTAAACGGCAGGATGTCCAGTTTAACGTGGGAGATCTGGTCTATATTAAACTTCGTCCGTACTGCCAATCATTTTTAGCAAAATTTAAACATCCCAAGTTAGCCCCAAGATTCATCGGGCCGTACCGGGTGTTAGCACGCGTGGGACAAGTGGCTTACCATTTGGAACTACCCCCACATGTGAAGATCCACCCAGTTTTTCATGTGTCTGTGTTGCGGAAGGCAGTCGGGGCTTCAATAATAGTGCTACCTACACCTTCGTTGGTGAACGACGATCTGTGTGTGGTAGTGCATCCGAAGGCTATTTTGGGCATCAGAGAGGCTCAAACTGAGGGCGGGGCTCATGAAGTTTTAGTAATTGGGAGGACTCACCTCCTGAGGATGCGACTTGGGAGATAGCTTCAGATTTAGATTTATAATTTCCGGACTTTCACCTTGAGGATAAGGTGGCTCTTTGGGGGGAAAGTATTGATACGATCATGAGACCATTAGTTGTGTATTCAAGGCGAAGCCGAAAATAGGAGATTAATTTAATTAGTATTTTATTAGTATTTAATCAGCCTTATTTGTAGTTACCATAAATGGCTTTTGTCATTTATGGAAAGTAGTCTTTTACCTTAAATAGATTATTCCTAGGTTTGCTATAAATAGGAACTATTAGGTCAATGTTAGGCATCAATTAAATTACATTATTTTGTCAGTTTGTACTTGGGCTCTACGGGAGATTCTCTCTAAAGGTTTATTAATATAAGAGTTGGTAGATTCTATCATATTCTTTCTTCTTCTTTTTTTATTCAACAACATTTGAGATTCAAACTCGAAACTAACTGGTTACTATGTGATACATGATTTGATTAGAGTACTACTCTTTTGGCTAAGAAAATTATTCTTCTCTATATCTTTACCTTCTTTTATTAAAAAAAAAAACTTTTTTTCCCTTTTTTTCTAAATGAATAAGACAATGAAAAATAGGTCACTTGTTTGATTTATTTACTATCATGAATAGGTGTATGGAACATAATAATGCTTTTATTGGATTAAGAAAATTTAGTTAAATTTAATTTAATTTAGATCAATTATAAATTGCTTCATCCTAAAATTAATTTAGATCCGATAAACTCCCTGTGTCGGTGATGTTACACAGATCAAACCATGGTTTTTTCTGCAGTTTTTTCTCCATTGCCAATCATTGGTTTTTTAAACCATAATTTTTCTCTTATTTAATAATGAACCCAATATTGAGTTTAAATAGACTACAATCACAAAAGGAAAAAATAATACATAATCATAAAATGAAAAGTACATAATCATAAAAGGAAAAGATGATACCTTATCATAAAGGGAAAAGATAGAAAATAATATTTAAACTATCAACAGATAAAAGATGAACCCAATATTGAGTTTGAGACGATGTGCCGCCAGCTGGGAAAAACATCGTCAACTGGAAAAAGCGATGCCAAGGCCAATTGAGAAAGCTGGATAATTGGGGTTCAATTGGTGAAGGCCAATTGTGAAAGATGGAGAAGGTCAATTTCTATTGGGGTAGGAGGTGAGAAAAAACGACGAAAAAATTCCCGAAAAAGAGCCTCTAATGCAAATTGACAGATTCTAATGATGTTTCGGAATCCCTGACAGTGGCTGCTATATATCTTGCCTCCAACCTCAAAACTCTCAACCCTAACTCGACAAGAAACCTAAGGCTCTGATACCATGTTAATGCTAAAGTTGAGAGAATCAATGTATCTCATTCTATTCATTAGAGAAGTCTTTATATACAAATATTCAAGGTTGCTCTAGTTGTGTACATATGAAAAGACGATAAAACGCACTATAATTAAAACATTAACAAAACCATCTAATATTAAACTCTAACTTCAATATTTTCTTTTTGCAGGGTGCAGGACTTGCTATCCGTCCACAATTATCTGATTTGGTCTGTTGCATGCTTGAAAGCTTATCCAGCCTTGAAGATCAGGGACTCAACTATATTGAGGTTAGTTTTGTTAATTTGATGTACACAAGTGAGAGAATACTAAAGGACTGAATTATAATGGGCTAATTGTCTTATACATTTTCTTCAAGGATCTTCTTTGGTTATACTTGTTCTATCTCTGTATGAGAGCCATCTTTCTCTTTTTTTCCTTATCAGCTATATATTTGTTTATAGTTTCAAAAGCACGGCAAATTTTTCACTCATCAATGAAATGATTTGTTTCTTATAAAAAAACAAGCGAGAGAATACCTAAAATCGTATTAATGAATAATGATTAATAATACATGAAAGCAAGTTTTTGAATAAGAGGATGTTTATTTTTATGGGATAAGGCAAGGTGTTAGTTCTGATGTTGGAAAATACCTTTTTCCTTGTGAAATTCTCTAGTTAGTGTCGTTTTTGTTGAAGCTTAGGCTTTGTATCGGAGTGGATTCTTTTTCTTCAAATTGTATCTGTTATTGGTTCTCTTGGCTCATGGTCTGGGGTTTCTTGCGGTGGTTAGGAAACAAGGTTAAGTTTGAAGGGCTTTAGTTTGATGGTTGCATCCTTGAACAAGGACATGGTGAACTTGCGATCTGTTCTTCCTCCCTATTTGAGCATTAAAGCTTTGTCTTTGTTTCTTGGTATTTCTTGTGTGAATGAGGCTGTCCTTCAGTCGGTTGTTGTCGTGGTTTGAAGCTATTTTTTATTTTTGCGGTGGAGGCCTAGTTTGCTAGTTTTTTTTTTCCTCAGTTATAGATTTGAATTGTTCTTGGTCCTTTAACTGTTTTCTTGTTTCTTTTTTTAGAACGAGAAAGGAAATCTTTCATTTATATGTGAGTGTATATATATATAATGAATAAACTATTGCTCAGGGAGACACGTTCTTGCAAGGGAAAACAATAATTTAAGATAAAACGACAAATAAAAATTAAACAGGAAACTATAATGATTTGAGTGGATAAACATTAAATTGGTGGAACAAGATCTTGGATTGTTTCATTTGTTCCTTCACTTGTTCTGTTTGTGGTGGAGAGGTATCTAAAATCTTTGATCTTTGCAGTTGCATGCAGCAAATGTTGGAGTGCAAACAGATAAGCTTGAGAATCTCAGAATTTCAATTGCAAAGGGATCTCCTATGTGGGAAACTCTAGACATGTGCATTAAAGTTGTGGATGATGAATCATTAAATTCATTGATTCCTCGGCTTGCTCATTTGATTCGATCTGGAGTAGGCCTCAACACGAGGTCTGATGATGCAATATTTTTTTTTAACAAAAGCATCTCTTGTTCCAAAGAATGGAAGTTACTAATTTCTTTTCTAGTGAATAGAATCATGGAATCAGAACCATGAACTAGATGATGTACAAAAGTTATGCCAGAGTGCAGGGAAGAAGATGATTAATGCAATGTGTGATTCATAGAGGATAGCTAAGGAGAATAAAGAGTTCATAATGTAGAAAACTGAATGTCTTATTTTTTGCTAGTGGTATTTTATTCTTAATTTTTTTATATTTTTTTAACAGGGTTGGTGTTGCCAACTTCGTGACCTTATTGGTTCAAAAGGTTGGTCCTGATATCAAGCCATATACAAACATGCTATTGAGGTTGTTGTTTCCGGTGGTCAAGGTGGAGAAGAGTGTTGCAGCAAAACGTGCCTTCGCTGCTGCTTGTTCAGTGGTTATGAAATTTTCAGCACAATCTCAGGTTCAGAAGTTAGTCGAAGATAGCACATCTCTACATACAGGGGACAGGAATGACCAAATTTCCTGTGCTCTTTTACTCAAAAGCTATTCTTCCATGGCCTCAGATGTTCTGAGTGGATATCTCGCGGCAGTTATTCCAGTTATTTTCGTCTCAAGGTTTGAAAAAAACTACTTTTTAGTAGATTTGCTAAACATCGATCTTTAGAATGGTTTCTGTATTTCATGTTATTTCATTATTTTATATCCCTATAAACATAATATATCATTGCTGAGTGGTTCAGGAAGGATTCCTGACCAAAAAGGATAAGCATCTTTCATATCTAAATCATGATTAATCCCAATTGGCAGTATGAAGTTAATTAAACTGGTTTACCAAATGAAATGTTATGAAGGCCATCAAAATTTAGTATCATGAGATCATTCAGCTGCTAGTGCTCTTAAGCATGCTAGTGCTTTTTATTTATTTTTTATTTTTTTTGTGGAAAACTTTGACTAGTCCAATCTAGAAAATAATTACAAATATGGTCACTTTTAAAAATAATCAGCAAATCTATTGATATTAATAAATATTCTCACATACTTTCTTATAATACTGGTATTAATGAGTATTTATAATACATAATATTGGCATAATCTATTTTTACACGTTATTGGTTGGTTGGATTAGCTACTAGTTTCATGTCTACTCTTATTATTAAGGGAGTTGCGTTTGTTTTTAACTGGTTGGTTTACTTCATTAAAAAAAAAGAAAGATAAGTACGCTTCTGCACATCTTAATTGATTGAGGATATTGAAGGCTTTATCTCTCCTGTCATCATCTAGGTTCTATTTACTCTTGGATTGAAAAAGTTAGTTCATGAACTTTTTATTTATATAGATTTGAAGATGATAAGCATGTTTCTGGGTTATTTGAGGAGTTGTGGGAAGAAAATACTAGTGGAGAACGTATTACTCTGCAATTATATTTGGGAGAAATTTGTTCTCTCATATGCAATGGAATTACGTCATCATCGTGGACCAGTAAAAAGAAAGTAAGTGGTGTTCTTTTCAATTGTAACTCCATTCTAACTTTTTCTTATTTGAACGAGTTTTCCGTACTATTTTTTCATTCTGCTTGCTTGTTCCTATCTTGTAGTCAGCACAAGCAATTTGCAGACTTTGTGAAGTTTTGGGCGAGTCCATATCAACTCATCATCAACTCCTGCTCCAATCTCTTATGAAAGAAGTTTCTGGCCATATATGGGAGGTATCGTTATATGACTTTATTACCCAAAACAATTATGTTGTACGATTTTCAGGAATACGTCTTATCTAAAGAAAAGAAATTGCTGAAACTTTAAAGTTTTTGGATGTATTTTTCTTTGACAAACATAGCATGAAAATTACTTCATCGTGTTAAGAGTATGATGAAGAGGATTCTGGTAGTTTAATAGAATTATGTTGAAAAAAATCTTACGTTGACGATGGGGTTTCATCAGCTTCACTCTTAACTCTTAGTTGTTTTTGGTAATATTTCCTACTCTGACAGGGAAAAGATGCCATACTATATGCTCTGGGTTCTATTTCAACTGCTAGCCACAAATTAATTTCTGATGCAGATCCTACCATGCCAAATGCCATTGTAAAACTGGTATCTTCTTCCTGCTCCAAGAAAGCAAAGGAATTCCGAGAAGCAGCTTTTGCATGTCTTGAGCAGGTGCATAATGTTTCTATTAATAGAGATCCCGTTAATTGCTTTCCTTTTTTTTTATATATCTGCGACTGTTTGGGCCAGCTTTCGTGCACCTCGACTAATGTCACGGAGCATACCGTATGTCCCTACAACATTTGGATACCAAAGAAACTCGTAGGAAATTAATTCCCAGGTAGGTGGCCACCATGGATTGAACCTGCACCTCAAGACCCTCTTTGACCAATTGAGCCACTCCACGATGGTTATGAATTGCTTTCCTTTTTGGTTATTACTTCTGTCATCTATGGATGTTGGAACTTCTTAGGATGTATATTTAATATATATAGTGAAATGGAAACTATTTATTTTTCTGTAAGATCAGAACATACATTTTAACACCTGAAAGTATCACATCATGGTAACTTCCTTTTTTTGGAAATAATTAAGATTCCTTATTCTTGGTAAAAATTAAAATATGGGGTGTTACGGAACCTTTGATGTTTTATATGTTCATTAGTGTAAAATATGGGGTGTCACGGAAACTTTGATGTTTTGGAAAGAATTAAGATTCCTGATTCTAGAATTAAGATTCCTCAAGTTCCACTGCACCTTACTTTATCTACTATTCTGTTTTAATTGTTGAAAACCAAGGTCTAAACAAGCTAAAAAATTGAGTACAAAACTTATTATTTCTTAGTTTTTGCAAAAAAAATATAACACATACTGTTCCTAAGTCGTTGCTTGGATGCCTTGGTCTTGAAATATTGGTGGTGGCTTTTAAACAAAGAGGCTAGCCTGCACTTATCTTCCATGGGTTCTTGTTTTCAGGTTATAAAGGCCTTTGGCAGTCCCCAATTCTTCAATATGGTATTCCCATTGCTATTTGAGGTTTTTTGCAACTCAGCTGATTCTGGGCAGGCACCCTTGGGAGGGGATGCCGCTATAACAGGTTCTTACTTGATATCAAATTGTCTGTTGTTGTAGTAAGTTGAATTAGTCTCATAATTTTTCTCCTGCCATGAGTAGAAGTCAGAACATCATTCGGATGTCCTTGTTTATGTCGTATACTTTGATGTAAACTTTGGAAACGCTACCACTATTTTTTTTCTTTGGATAGAATTGCATTCTAAATTTTTCTAATATGAGACAAGTTGATGTGAATGTTTGGTCACTCATTTTTCAGTTGTTAATGTATTTCTTCATATTTTCCATAAAGAAGTATTGTGTGGACCAGATAATGAAAATTTTGATTATCTTTTATTTGCACTAACTTTCTGACCTAATTGGATTAGGTTGTTTGACACTATTCACGATTGATTGACCTCATTCTTTTTAACTTGCTGCATGCGTTTGTGGGTGTGGTGTGGCCATTGGGGAATTCTTCGTATCTGTAATTGCATCAACAGTAGTACTATATTGACCAAGGTTGAAAAATGATTTCCATAAGTTTGTGCAGAAATTTCCTATTTCCAACAAAATAAATCTATGGCCCATCTCTTGAGAGTTTGCCACTGTCGCCGTGTTCAATTAAAGGTTGGGGATGTCATTCTCCTTAATCCATTGACATACTGGTATGACTTATGAGTACTACCTTTTAGGTCTTGTAAGTGCTCAAACGAGTGCGGCATGTGGTCAATAGACTTACAACTATTCATGTCTCTCAGCCAATTTCATTCATCTTGGGCAAGGAAACGGAATGGTTGGTGGTACTGGAGTTTGTCTTGAGTGTTCATTCCACTTCAAACTTTATGATGTGAAAGAATCTACCTCCTTTTGAAGCCCCATGAGAACCTCTATATGTGAACAAAATTTTAAGTTTTGGCATAAAGGAAAAGGTGTGTTTTCTGGTCAGGGGTATCAATGTCAGAAGCCGAAAATAGGAGAATTGATAGAATTAGGTTGTCAGAAGAGAGTTGGCGTATAATCTCTTTAAAGTGCACGAGTAGAGGGTCAATCTTTTTTAGAAGTATTGTGTGGACAAATGCTCTCCCAAATGGCCTAGGGAATGCAGTATGAGAAGCTGCTCACTTCTGAATTAAACAATATAAGTATGTTTGGCTCGAGTCCTATCAGAAGGCCGTGAAGAAAAAGTAATTGATGCTTCTTTTGACCTTCTGGATATTTTCGACCTTCGAGTATCTTTCTAAAACTATGAAACTATCTCATTTAGCAACAAAAACAATTACTCAGCAGTATTAGCAACACACTGAATGAGACAATAATGGCCGGAAAATAGATTTTAACGAAAAATAAATTAATGATAGCTTTATTAGATAGTGTGGACATCCATCTCAAAACCAATTGGTAATGAGAGGAGTAGTCCACCTACCTTTTAAACACTTGTAAATATTCTCACCTTATCAATGTGAGATTCTCAACATGCCCCCTCAAGATGATGCCTCTTTTGGGCTGTCAATCTTGAATCGGATCTCAATTTCATTTTATTGGGCCGAATACCCGTTTGGGCTTTATGGGCTCTGATACCATATTAGATAGTGTGGACATCCATCTCAAAACCAATTGATAATGAGAGGAGTAGTCCACCTATCTTTTAAACACTGGAAATATCTTCATCTTATCAATGTGAGATTCTCAACAAACTTCAAGTCCCCAAGGGGCAGTCCAGTTGGTTGAGGCTATGAACTTTAAGACATGTTTCCTTAGGAGGTTTCTGATTTGAGGGCACTGGAGAGCGCTTAATCTAGAATACCCTCCGATGTATCTCCGTACCACAGCCTAGGGACACTAGGGTACAAAAACTGTACTGTAGCATTCTTTACTAGTATATGTTTCAGTTCATCACTTTAATCAATGATGTATGTCTTAACCCATTGAGCTATGCTCAAGTTGGTTAGTACCTCTATTATTATCTTAAACCATATTCTCCCATTCCTTCCAACCAAATTCTCTACATTCTGCCACATAGTTCTATCTTCATTTTGAATAGAAAACCACCACACAAGAATCTGAATGAGATCCTTGATCCATGGGAAAGGCAAAGTTATTCTAAGAAATAACTGATAGGGTTGGGCCTTAGAAGAATAAGGATTAATATAGGGGTCTTTAGCAATTACTTGGAGGAGTAAGTTAGAGTATATGGCTATAAATAGAGAGGTTTGGGTAGGGTTTTAGGCATCAAAATATTGAGAGAAATCTTGTGGGCTCTTGGAGAGTATTCTCTAGAGAATGGAAAGTTTCAAGACCTATTAAATCTTTGGTTTATCTTGTAGTTCTTTTCCTTTTGATATTAATCTAGATTCTGGATCTTATCAATAACATTGGACGATCTCCTTCGATCTTTTTTTGTTACATATTGTGATAGATTTTTTCTCTTCAACTTGCCAGACTTTACAAGTTTTGATCGCATTGTGACCTTATTAATTTATGCAGACTCAGATGGTAAAGGAGAAACTTCAGTTCCTCGCGAGAAAATTTTAAATTGCTTGACATCTTCCATCAAAGTGGCTAATTTAGATGATGTTATTGAACAACAAAAGAACTTGTTGTACTTGATTACTACATCTTTGTCTAATCCCTTCCGATGGACTGGTATCTTCATCTTCCCTTTCTTCTTGTCTCAGCTTTTAGTTGTCTTCATTGATGTTGAAACTGCACTTGTCACTTTCAGTGAAAACTTCGACTTTTTCATCAATAAATGAACTTTGCTCAAGGTTTCGTGAGGTCTTGCATCATGGTTCTGAAGGAAGAACCAAACTTGATAGTACCATTTCTTTTGTTCTTGAGGTAACTGATGGCGCTTATATTTGCCATGTGATTCTTATTGTAAAATGTCTAAAATAAAATTTCCCCCTCATTTGCAGTTATCTCATTCTGTCTCACCTTTACTAGTTCAATGCATAACCACCGTCAAGATTGCCCAGGTATGTTATTTGCTCCACTTATAAATTAAACTCTGAATTCAGTAATGAAATTCAACCGAGTATCTTCTAGTTAAATCTTGTTCCCAAACGATTGGCTTTTGAAATTTCAATATTTAAAGGGCTAATGTTCATATTCCACCAAGTTCCTATGGTGTCGTAAGCTTATTTATGTGACTTTTTTTCAAATTTAGGTTCACATTAATGCCTCAGAATGCCTATTGGAGATCATAAAGCTATATACTGACTTGCCATCTGTCCACCGGACAGACATCGGAGTTAAAGCCGAGCTTCTTTATCTGTACGAGATTGAGAAAAATGAAGCTGCCAAATCATTATTGAAGACAGGCATTGAGAATCTTGAAACCCTCCACCTCGATAAGATCCAGGAAGACTAGACATTGCAACACTACTGGTTAGTTATAGATACTCTTGGTTTTACCTGCCATGCAATTGGAAAATAGGTATGATTATCAGACGATAGTAGCTCTTAATACTTTTGAATCAACAACCTCTTATAGAGAAAAAGTTTAAATACCACTACATTAAAGATACTTCTCGATTGACCAACAAGAACACTGTCCCAGACTTGGACTTTGAAGGTATGCTCTTCTCAAAGTCTCAAGTTCGAGACTCACCCGTGACAATAATTTGTAGACACCTCTTATGTCTTCATTCTTTCGATGCTCCCGGTACCTGACTAGGGACGGGCATGGTTACCTTTGTTTCAAAAAAAGAAACCAACAAGAGCACTAGCTCAACCGGAGTCATGGTTCGAATACTTCCATCCCAATTGTTGTTGAAGTAAAAAAAAGTAAAATAAAAATACTCCATTAAGTTTGCAAGAGCAGAGAGTCCACAAAGAAAGCTTGAGCCAAAGAACAAATGGATATAGAGTTTCAGTTGGTAACATTTTTCTCTAACCATGGTCTAGGAGACTCCACTCCCTGTATCATGTCTTTATTTCTCATATAGTGAATAAGGATCTGAAATTATTACATTTTTTCATTGAAAGCTTGAACCTAAGATAAACTTTAGAGGTCATCTCCAGACCATGAAAGGGAGTTGTTTCTCATGGGTTCTGTAAATTACAAATACTAGAGATATGCTGTTTTTTAATCCAAATTTTTTAATATTTTGATTCTGTTAATTTCAATGCTAAAGCCAAGCCAAGCCACCCTATAAAGTTATAAACCTACAAGTCAGGACCTAAAACTTAAAGGTGCTTGGATTGAAAAGCTTCCTCACCCTAAATTATTCACTTACTTAACACAGAGGATCATCTTATTGACACACTGGTATTCAAACCATAGAAATAACTCTAGTTTATAAAATTATATGGACTAAATTGGACCAACTTTATAGTTCAACCTATCTCATCATCTATTAATTATGGTTCAATAGTCAAAATTTAATTAATTTACTCCTTTCTTTCTTTCTTTTTTTGCAGAATTTAAATTTTCCTGATACGTCGGCAGGGGAAATTGCTATTATGTTTTCTGACATTTGATTGACAATTTGAAGTTAATCGTTGTGTAGGGAAGAACTTTATAAAAGATGACTATTCAATTTATAGACTTTTATAGTGAAAATACAGTCCCTTTAATGTATTTGAATTTTGTTTTAATTATTAAGTTTTATAATTTTGCTTCGATAAATTTAAGAGAATTTATCCCAGGTATCAAATTTTGCTTGGTGTATTACATTTGTAGCATTTTTCCAAAAATAATTGCATATATAGCAGAATTTTGGGCGTTTCTTTTTATTTCCACTTTTGCCCTTACCCTCTTCTTCCAACGTTCGTCTCCAATTTCCTGCAGCTTCAATTTCTTTCAAATTCGGCGATTTTGGGCTTTAGATTTCACAGAAATTGCCCCAATTTGTTTCCAATTATTTTCCAATTTTCCTTCAGCTTCACAGAACTCATTCCCCGATAATTCTCT
>JBBMKA010000020.1:2056355-2070458 GCA_037833695.1 Sechiopsis laciniata | reverse complement strand
TTCAATTATAAATGTTTTCATGTTTTTAAGCTGTTTTGAATTACTCTGGCCAGAGGCTTAACCATGTTTTAATTGTGGATAGTCTTGAATGAATGAAATGACATTTGTTTAACTTACAGTTGTTTTAAGTTTTCATTTTGAACCATGCATGTTGAGTAAGAACCGGTTTTATGACCATTTTAGAGTCAGGTTCTTACAGTTGGTATCAAAGCTCAGAGTCATAGATTCTGAAGACTGGCCTACTAAGTTAGGTCGTTTGTCCCCATGATCATCAACACTCCAACGGCCGTCAGGTATGTCAAAAGTTATTTTGAGAAGGGTTTTGTTTATAGTACTTACATCTAGTATACTTTTGTTACCTGTTGTTGGCAATGAGAGTCCAAGTGTGGACTAGTTTGTGGTTGAGCGTAGATCGTCAGTGTGTCGGTCACTCACAGAGGAGCAAGGACGTTTGGTACCTCCAACCGAGGAGTTGGAGCTGAGCCAACTGTAGATGAGACCACGTCTAGGGTTGACCAGACCCGCAGGCCACTTTTGGCCCAACTTTTATTTTACCGAGAGAGGGGGTAGAGACTACCCTACCTCAGAGTGAGACTCTAGGAGCATAATTTCTTTAGCTATGAGAGAGATGATGGTCGGGTTATTGGTTCAACAGAGAGCGGAGACTCAGGCGTAGTCGGCAGCACAGCGAGAGGAGTCTCGGGCACAGATAGCCCAGCTGACACAGTGCTGCAGCCATGAGAGCCATGGTTAGAGAGATGTTCGTTGAACATCGAGTAGAGGTTCATGAGTGGAGCTTGAGCATGTCAGATGGACGAGGCCAGATTGATGAGTCTGGAGTTTTTGTATGATTTGTCGGTGTTGCCGTTACTAGAGGTTGTGACCCTGTTGGGCTATTTGTAGCAGGGCCTAGAGTTTTATTTTAGCAGCACTTCATGATGTGGTTGGTACAATACGAAAGTCACATTACGAAAGTCACTAAGTAAGAATCTCCAACCGGGGTACAATACGAAAGTCACATTATCTAGCATCCTAGCATATAGGCAGAACAACATCACAGAGGCAGTCTCTCAAACCATCGAAAGTCTCTAACTCTTGGCTAAGGATCCGCTGTGGATCTCTAGATGGGTTATCGATATAACTCCCAGAATCTCAAGAGTCTCTAACTCTCGGCTACGGATGACTAGCTCACTATGCTGGTCCTGGACACTTGGGAGAGTACCCAAGCGTCGGGCTCTAAACAAAATGGAAAGGTGTACTGATACACTAGCCCGAGGGAGCTCTCTTCCCAGCATCTAATACATATACGTGCACACCGCATGCTCCTACAAACTGAATAAATGTAGGCCTTCACAAACTATGTCGGTCTAGGTGCAAATGCCTAAAACTCATAAAGGTGAGCACTGATCCACAGTAGGCGGGAGGCCCTCGGCCCATACTGTGGCAGCCTGAATCACACCCAACGCCTGAAGCTAAAGGTCGTCCCAAGGCAGGCTTGCACCGCTTTAACAGGTCAAAAACTAGGCTTATGCCGGGGTGGTAGCTACTCCACACCCGGCTGCAGGGGGTAAAGAATCTGTCCTCACAGCCCGACCGGTGGGAACACATACGTTGGTCCACTCTCAGCCTCTAGATGATGACAACCTAACAAGATCTAGTTAAGAAGAAGCACCCTAGAGCTAACAGTGTTCAACATTAATATCGTTGCATAATAACATACAGCATATCATAATCACAGATAAAACAGTCATCGCTACATAGTAGTGCAATCCAGGGTACCTAAATCTACATGTCAGATCCTATCAGACAAGCCATACAATCCTATCCACTAACAAGTATATTGTCAGGCAATAAACAAGCAAGCCTATAAACTAACAAGTTCAGTAACAGGATATTGTTCCAACACCTGTCCACTTACATGCTTAGAAAACGGTAGCACATAACCAGAAAACTATCAATGTCAAGCGCAGGGTCCACACAACCCTGGCAAGGAAATCCTTACCTGGAAAGCAAGCAGAACGACTACACAACAATGCTCCTTGAGCTGCAGAAACCAACACGTGTAATAACCTAGGTATAGCAATTAACAAGCACACAATTAATATCTAAACAACACAAGGTAACCAAGACACAAAGCTCGGGAAAACAATACCCATAAACCGAGAAGACAGGCTGGGCAACAAGACTTCAGCGAAGGCAAAGGTGAAGGCAAAGCTGCTCGCAGACGTGCGCGGAAACGAGAGTAGGCGAGGCTCGGCAAAGGCGAAGGCGAAGCTGCTCGCAGACGTGCGCGAGAACAAGAGCAGGCGAGGCTCGGCGAGGGTGAAGCTGCGGGCCAACGTCTCGTTGGGGCAAAGGATTCGCTGGAGCGAAGACCAAGGTGAACACTGCTCGATGAATCGGCTCGGATAGGCAAACGGGCGTGGTCTCGGCTGTGAAATCGAGAAGGCGACAGCGAGGCTGCGAATAGTACAAGGTTAACAGATCTTAACATCAGACCATAAAAAAACCTCGAAGAATGAGAATGGTTTCGAGTGAAACATACCTGAGGCGAACGGCTGCTCGTGAAGACTCTGTGGCACGGAACGTCTCGGCGAAGAGTACGTGGAACTGGGCGAGTAAGGGACTGTGCGTGATGATGAGCAGCGAACGGCGATGGAGAGGGCTTGCGATCGCAAGGAGCTGCGATCACTGGTGCGTGCGGCTCGAATCGACGAAGGATCTGGCTTGGTAAGAGAAAGACGGCGATGGATATATTGGTCGGCGACGGTTTTCTTGGCTAGGGCTTGAATCAACGGCGAGGAGCAGGTTCTTGGCAAAGGTGAGAGGAAGAGAATTTGCAAGAGAAAGTTTGTGAGGGAGAGAAGTTGTGGTGCGGCTAGGGTTTTGGAAAAAGGCGAGAAGGAGCTTAAATAGAGTTTTCAGAGAACCCGGCTTCGAGTCCCAACGAAGACACTTTTTAACAACAATTTCTTTAATTTTCTCTTTTAACCAAAAGAATCACCAAACTCCTCGAATAGCAACAATAGCCCTGGAAACCTGAAATCGAAGGGCAAACCCGAACTCAGCAATTTAACAGAAAAGTCTCGAAACCCCGGTTAATTACGAAACTACCCCTAAAGGCAAAATCACCAAAATGCCCCTAAAGGCTCAAACTGCCCTAATGGCCCAACCAAACAACCGAAATAGCAACAGAATATACCTGGAGAACCGGAATGGAAAACTAGGCCGTTACATATAATAAAATATTTTTAGTATTAATAATTAATACAATATTAATGGGTTTTTTTTAATTATAGGAGGTAGATTAACTCCCATGCAATATGTTATGAAAACGGCAATCAACAATCGATCGATGATAAAGAAAATGCGAGAGAGAAGAAGAAACACACAGAGATTTACGTGGTTCACTAATGTTGTGTTAGCTAGTCCCATGCAGAGAGAGAGAACAATTGTATTGAGAGAGGCGAATTACAGAGTACAGAATTACATAATGAATATCATAAACGGCTAGGGTTTAATTTGAGTTTATATATTCACTCTCATTAAACCCTATTACAAAATGCGGATGCGTAAACAAATGTAGAACTCATTGCTGCAATGCGAGATGCGTTTGCACTCGGGATGCGCTAAGCGAATGCAGATGCATTCACGCATGCAAATGCAGATGCATTCACACATGCGAATGCAGAATGCGTTTTCGCAACAGGGGTGTTGCCCCACACCCCCTCTCACTAACCAGGCAGCGAGATCCCCGACTACTAATCGCATGACATTAATGCGTTCAAGGTATAACTCAACAAAATATATATTGGGTATTACAATAATACGGTCTCACATACTAATTAAATACACCTTGTTGTATATATATAATGATATTGTGTATAAAGATGTAACAAAGACGACATTTAAGATATAAATAGAACCACATATTTGTTATATAAGAAAATCTGATAAAACATATATTTAATATTATGATAATATGATCCTTATTAACTTATTAATATTGTTATTAAGCATAGAGATGTGCATATTCAATGTATTAATGTCTTATTGAACAATAATATAGTCGTGTAAATACATCGAAAAAACTATTGTATTATTATTAGTATTAGTATTACTAATTATTTATTATTTGACTAGATTTATAATTTTTTTTTTCCCTCAATGATCTATTCTATACAAATTCCTTTCAATAACATGTTATTTAGAGAGATTTGTATTACTTATTTTTGGAAAATTTAAAGATTAAAATAAACCTTCCATCAATCGAGGAAAACAACGTGACATGTAACACATGGTTTTTATGATTTATTTACTTTTTTTTTTAGGAGGAGGAAATAAGGGTTGAAACACGTGTCGATTTAGGAGAAAGTAGTAGTATAGAATTTGTTGACCTCTTTTCCAAATTTATAATAAAATAATAATAATAATAGTAATAAAGGTACGAAACACGTGAATAAAATTTAAGTCTCAGAAATTTCAAATGAAATTTGCCTAATTTCATTATGCATACAATCCAAAAATAAAAAATCTCTTGAATTTTGGTATGGGCGGAAAAAAACGCAGACCAGAAACGGGGGCGTGGAGCCCGTACCCTACTTTTGGCCATATCGAACCCGACACGTTGCCTACGCGAATGACTGGAGCCTGCAGCTCCACCGTCAATCTGGCCGGTGGGTGTATTTTTGCTTTAGGTCATTTACCATTTCTCAAGATTTGAGACGTGGAATTTAATGCCACGTGTGTGATGACCAAAATATTTGAAATTACATTACTAAAATAGAATAATCAATTATATGGATCAATGCTAACAAGACTATAGATCCAATAATATGATGTACTACAAAATATTGTCAAGCAATCTATTGAATGAAGGACGAAAATGAATGAATAGATTAATCAAAAGATTTTGTTAATTAAAAAAAAAAAAATATATATAAAAAAAAAAATATATATATATATATATATATATATGAACCAAATGATTTTTATTAGGTAAAATACTATTTTAATCCATGTACTTCAATTTTATTTTATTTTATTTTGGTCCATAAACTAACAAAAAAAAAAAAGGTTAAAATTAGTTTTTATGATTTTTTTTTTTTTTTGAGAATTTTTTATGATAAAATTGAAGTTAATGTTAGTAAAAGTTGGTTTAGTCATTTTAATACAAATAAGGATAAAATATGAGTATTTTTGTGAAATTTATGAATGAAGAGATTTTTTTTAGTAGGAAAACAAAATTTGAACATGTAAAAATTTAGCAATGATAAAATAATAAATGGACTAAAATATAAATGATTGTTCTATTTTGGTTAGTTCTAGGCACATATTTATTGGTTAGTTCTAGGCACATATTTATGTTGAGTTTTGATTTTTTTTCTTTTTTTTTTATTTAAATTTTACGATATTTTTGTCTGAATTGAACCAAACTAATCCACTAAAACTTCTTCGATCCACAAAGATAGAACCTTTTTCCCTTATTTTTTATGTTGGCTTTTAGACGCCAATATTGTGTTGTTGTAGTAATGAGTTCATTTGCTCATGCTCTTCGTCTCCAATATTTGTCGGTTATTGAACACATGTTGTGTCTGGTGAAAATAACTCCCCTTGGTTTCAGTTGATGGCAACTTGAATATGCTCGTATGTGATTCATGACAGCTACTCTAAGACATGGATGTTGACTAAGTGTCAAATACAAGATTCAACTTGTGTATGAGAGATTTGTGAGAGCATCGTTGCCATGGTGATCAATGTTCCAAAGATTTTCTTTCCCTACAACTTATTATCGACGTTAGAAGTGACTAGTACTACAATGCTACTTATAAGACTTTAATGACTCGCCTTCATCCATCGATTTGGCATTGAACTGTGGGTCTTCTCACACACTGCACCAACTAGTTCCGTATTGTGATGATTGTTTTCTTTCCCTCCTCGATTTTCTCTCGTCAAATCCGATTGAGATTTTTTGCATACGAGTTTATCTTTCAGATGTATAGTTAATTCATGAAATAATCCTTTGATCTCACAAGACCTCCAATCTTAGGATCATAAGTTGTACTTTCAATTTTGCACATTGTGATATCTTACATATTATTTCATTAAACAAGGCTTTAACAGGAGTCATGACCTAGTTTCCTTTAAAAAGAAAAAAGTAACCATATGTTAACCTAATTTTATTTATATTTTTGTGAATTCAATAGTGGGGTGGAGATTGAACCTAAGAACTTTTGGTTCATTTAAAAAAAAAAAAAAATATATTGGGGAAGGGGATCACAAACCCAATACTACATGTAACTGTTGAAATGAATAACCACCAATGAAGATGACCAAATAGTATCAATACTCTCAAATAAATGAGAGTTAAGTATCAATTCTTGAAAATCTCTGATTATGGTGTTGAATTGAACAAATAATTTTGGATCATCAATATAACCTTTTAGTTTATATTTACACATTGACACTACCGAGTTATTGTCGAACCTATGTTAACCTAATTTTAAATTAGAAGCATGCATTTTACACCGATTAGAAAATCCGCTTTTCTGTGCCATCGAGTCACCGAACAGCCGCGGACATTTTTGTGCTGGAACTCAACCTCACTCAAGAACTGCAGCAGATTTCGTAGACCTAAAGAGCATCAACGATAGCTGATTGATGGAAAGAGAAAAGGAAGAAGAAGAAGAAGAAGACATAGTTTGTCTAGATGCTTCGTTCTTTATGAATAACGAGTAATTCTCGCTTTATTCATACACCATTTTCCTTTTGTGTCTCTTTCGTCCTGAATCTTAAGGCATCTGGTATTCGATTATGCAGCTATCAGCTCACTACGTTTACATTCGGCTCCCATGTGATTGAACTTCTCTGCCTTCAGTCAGCTTCCAGTGAGTTTCTATTTTCAAATTTAGCGTAATTTGCTTCATATTACGTTGTGATTGTGTTGTTAGATTTTGATTACTTATTTTATCTCCCATTATTTTAAGATTTTCGTAACGTCTTGATTTTGGATTCGCGTTCCTGTACATTTGATTTATGCTAATCTGAAAGTGTATGGATGTTGTTACTCATTTCTGAATTCGCAAACTTATTAATTGTTGGCGCCATCATGCCTATCCAATTGATAAATTGCTTAAGCTGCTACCATAATTTCCTAAGAGTGATCAATGTTATTATCTCAATTTTTTTTAGAGGTGTTAGGGTTCCAACTTATTCAAAAGATAAATAGATATATATTAATTCCAATAAAATTTCATAACTGTGAGAACTAGTATCAGATATTAGAATAATCTGGCGAGGATAGACTTTATGTGGAATTTCAGGGTCTATATAATATATTTGAAGTATTAGAGGTGGATAGACCTTCTGTGGAATTTCAGGACCTGAATTCTTACATAGTTTCTTGTTGGCATTGCCTTGCTAAGGGTTTCTGTAACCACACCCTCTGTTGTTAATGCTAAACATTAGTTGCTAGAAAGTAGATGATGCAAGCATGTATACATGCTATATTAATGTTGTTATTTATTTTCATTAAAATATTTCTACCCCCACCCCCCCACAATATGAACACAAGTTACAGGACTCTTGAAAACGTTGCTGAATTATCAATTCTTGAAACAGCTGATTTTGATTTAACGGGGCAATTAGTGTGGCCTGGTGCCTTGCTGATGAACAATTATCTTTCCGAACATGCTCACGTGCTTCAAGGATGTTCGATCATTGAATTAGGATCTGGGGTCGGTATGTACTCTGACTGAATTTGATATCTGTGACTTGCATAGCAAATATAGTTTGCGTATTCTGCTCGTGTAGTATGGTTATACTTATTGGATAGAGTAATTATAGAATGTAAGGCAGAGAGAGAATAGACATGAAAGAACTTGCTTTTGGAAGCACATAGTTATTCGAAGGTGTATACTTAAAAAAATTATGTTTAGACGAACATTCTGATGATACAAAGGGAATCGAGTCTCACAAAGCTGATAAAGAACATCCTAAAACCGAGGGCTCTTACTGTTGTCTAAGATATTGACATAAAAATGACAATCAACAATCAATTGAAAATACAAAAAAAAACGTAAAAGAGAAGAACATAGAATTTACGTGGTTCACTAACGGTGTGTTAGCTACATCTACGGGCAAAAGAGAGAACGTTTTATTATGGAGACAACGAAAATTACTTTGTTTTTAATTCGAGTATATATAGTGCACTCTCATTAAACCTTATTACAGATAAGGCCTAATTACAAAAAAGTCCATATACGAAAACAGAAACTAGATTACATATTTTCTCGCTGATTAGGAAGCGAGACTCTCGACTAAGTAATCGTAGGACATTAAACAGTTCAAGACATATCTTAACAGATATGCTACAGAAATTAGTCCACGATACTTCAAAACTAGAGCACAGGAAGAAAGTAGCTTGAATTGTTTTAGAACATAGACTATTCATGCTACCCCATGATTCCATGAAGATGAAAAAACACATTATTTTTTAATTACTTCGCTATTTTCCATGTAATGTTAAATGATGAAAGTCTGCTATAACATGGGCAATCGTCTTCAATACAGGTATCACTGGAGTACTTTGCAGCAAATTTTGCCACAAAGTGGTGTTGACAGACCATAATGAGGAAGTTATAAAGGCAAGGTCATTAAACTAATCAGAATAAATTAAAAATATATATCATAACAAGAGACTGCTCTCTTTTTGTCGTTTGATGACGTTGTATACATTATGTCACAGATCCTGGAGAAAAATATACAGCTACATGCATCTTCTGAATCCCTGGAAAATTCTGCTGGTGAGAGAAACAAGATGAAAATTGAAAATAAATATTTGTTTGGATGTACTGACTACTGATACATCCAGTTCCATGCAGAACTCGTAGTTGAGAAGCTTGAATGGGGAAATTCTGATCAGATAACTCAAATTATAGAAAAGAATTCTGGCGGGTTTGATCTAATTCTTGGTGCTGATATCTATATCCTGATTATTTCTTTCTCATTTTGCTCAAGAAATGTTAAAATAATAAAAACGGTTTTGGTACTGAAGCAGCAGCGACATAGAATGAGCCTAAGGTCCTAAAACTTGCCAAAAATCCCTTCCTTTGATAATTGATAAAATGTAAAATGTAAAATGTGAGGCATAATCATTTTCATGTCATAACATCCTAGGAGGTAGAAATTCTTATGGGGTATGGGGATTGATTCATCTTTATCCTTCTTTTTTTCTTTTTTCTTTTTAAATGATTGGTTATTATTGGGAACGTATGTTATATACCTGCCGCATTAGTAGGTAGCTAATTGGTTTGGCATATAAGAGAGGGAAAGTGCTTTGAAAGGAAGGATTTGGTGTTTTCTTCATCTATGGTTTCAACAATTTCTTTCTTTTCTCTAATTCACCATCTATCAGATCGAATGAAAAATAAGCAGATTAGTTAAATTTAGAAAATAATTGTAAATATAGTCATTTTTAAAAAACATTAGCAACTTTAGTCATTAATATTGTCACATACTTTTTTATTACATAATACTAGTATTAATGAGTATTAACTAATACAATATTAAAATGTATTAATGATTATAAATACAAATAGTTTATAATTTGTCTACATTTGTAATTACTTGGTGAGAATAGCCCCATTCTGGACGATTTCCCAAAAAAAAGGTGTAGCTTCAATTTTAGCCTTACATTTTTTTAGCTTTATGAACTTTTAACCGAAGGCCGAAGAAGAGGTTAACACTTCCTCATACGGTTTTAGGCAAGAATGAAGCTATGGGCATGCAAATATGGTCTTGTTTGTACAGGAACCGTTGGATTTTGATCTCTAGTGAACCTTGACAGTTATTAAGCTTTCAACAATCAAGTGTACCCTTGCTTTTCAAAACAGCCGAACGGCTCCTCCAAGTAAGAGGAAGAGGAAAATGCAAATTCATTCTTGCTTATGTATCCAGAGCTAAGAGGTGAGTAGCTCTTTGGTTCTGTACGTTTTAATGCTTCTTTCTGAACATTTACCTTTAGACATGTATAGGAACGTTCCATTCCTTAAAGTGCTTCATCTAGATATTTCCCTTCATTCTGAAGCATGAAACATTGCAAGGTTCCAAGAGTATCTATGTGAAGCTTCTTTTTTTTTTTTTTTATTAATTTCAAAGAAGATAAAAGTTGAATATCATTTGTATATCTGTCCCAAGGGGTGGCGTGGTGATCAAATACCTAGGTTTTGAAGGTGTGTTGCCCTCAAAGTCCTAGGTTTGAGATTCATTTGTGACATTAATTTGTAGACACCTCCCCTCCTGGTGCCTGACTTAGAGACGGGCATGATTACCCTAAGTATAATGGAGCGAAATTTTGATTTCTTGGTTAAATATGTA
Source organism: Sechiopsis laciniata (assembly GCA_037833695.1). Lineage (NCBI taxonomy): Eukaryota > Viridiplantae > Streptophyta > Magnoliopsida > Cucurbitales > Cucurbitaceae > Sechiopsis > Sechiopsis laciniata. Next base: position 2,060,081 of record JBBMKA010000020.1, on the reverse strand, counting down.
TATTTATAAATATATATATGCGCACACATCATGTTACTGAAATTTAGCCAGCAAAGTCTATATTAAGATATGGTTGCGTGTAATATCAGTAAATTAAATGTATTGTGCAACTAAAAAAACTGGCGGAATGTATGACCGAACAAAACATGAGTTTAAATCTTGTTGAGTTATAATAAAATCAGTAAATTACATGTTAGTTAATTCCAAAAAAATTAATGGCTGATTTCCATTATTTGATTAAGACCACAACATACACTGAATATAGGATCTTCATACTAAAAGGAAAAAGAGGCCAACTTTATTTTTGAATATGAGCACATGTTTTTTTTTTGTCACTGATCATTGGTATTCCTAGGATTGCCACCTCTAGCAATGTTTCCTTATTGTCATAGTCGATAACTGGAGACTACTACCACAAATGCATGTCTGTTTGTTTTACTGATGGTTGTTTTATTCATCTCCTTTGTAGCATGAATGCACTGATAGTCGATGAAGCTTCTCGGCACGGGATGCAAATGACTGAAGTAGCTGGAACTCGAGCTGTGGTTGGGAATCTTCAAGGAGTTATCTACGAGATCACGCTTGATTAGAAACTTTGGACGTACAGGAAGATTTCTGACTTGCAAAAAACCATTTTGGAAGGGATGGATCATGACTTAATATTATTATACTTGGTCTGTTTATCTTTTTATTTAAAGGCTGGATGGCTCGCAAAATTTATTAGAAGATATCAGCCAATGAGAAGTTGAAGAAGGTAAATTTTCTGTTACCTACAATTTCTTCTCAAATCTCACCCTCGAACTCACGTCAGTAGCTCTCAACTTTGGATTTCTGCATTGATTATTAGATGCACACACATGCTAGATTTTGTGACTTATAATTTCAAAATCTTAAGCACGCTATTATGGTACTTTATTTTTGTTTTTGTAATTTAGAGTGTAGAGAGAATATGCATTTTTTTGGTAAGGAGAGATTATGCATTATCTCGATGTTCTGTTTCTGTTCTCTTGCTTTTAAAAAAAAATATATATATTATTTATAATTAAAAAAAGTGGACTTGTTCTATTTCTCGTGTCTTTGATCGCCTGAATTTTGTCAACAAGAACAAAGCTCTAATGATATCTTGTACAATCTAATAACCATGATATTACAAGTTTGAATCTCGCTTAAAAACTGCTTGAATTTTTAGGGAAAAATTGCCCCCGTTTGCCATGAGTTATAAACCTTCATTCCATTTCAACATATTTTTTAAAATCCTTTTGGATATCAAACTTCTGATTCTGATAAGGTTGGTTCCGTTCTATTGATCATGATCCAACTTGATTTGATTGATTTAATCAAATTTTCTTACTCGATAGAATTGAATAGTGGTCGAAGAATCTGCATGGATTTTTTTAAAGGCTCATTTCTAACTCAACAAGATTAATGGTTGTCTCGATCAAAATAATCTAAAGCAAATAACCTCACCTAATGGACAATAAACTCAGATTCATCTAATTTGATTCAATTAAAAATAATCTGAACTCAAGGGAAGAAGAAAGCCAGGCCCATCTACGATTTCTAAGTCACTACTTTTTTTAAATTTAAAGATTCTAATGAAATTTAAACATATAGTATTTATATCAGGGGTTTATGAAAGAATGATTTTCATCTTATCTTACCAATCTTATATAAGAAAGGTTAAATAAGAGATTTGAGAATTTGGTCTCAATGCTTTCAAAATTAAAATTTAATCTTTTATTATTTGATTAAAACACAAAAATAATTTTGTCCCAAATTAAGCATGTGATAGATGTTGAACTCAAAAAAGAAAAAAAGTGTGTGATAAGTAGGGAGGATGAAAGAGAATAAGTAGAGATAGATTTGAGTGAAAGGGACCGGTTCTTTTCTATTGTACATTGATAGACAGGTAACAAATCAATAACTTATTAAACATAAAATCTTTACTAAATTATAGTTATAAATATGTATATTATCTAATTCAACTTAACGATATTTCAACTATTCTCGCTTAACGTTGAAACTCATAATGTCTAAGTAGTTTATGATTTACCAGTCCTTATTTGACTAATAGATCATAGCCAACAGAATAGTTAGGCTACATTATAAAAAAAAAAAAAAAAAAAACCTTAAATTTTGACCTTTGTTTAAAAAATATAATTATTATTTAAAAAGTTTGTAATATTACCTTAGACATTTCATAAAAGTTTTGAAAAATAGATTTCAATTAGGAATCATTTAAAATGTTGGATAAAAAATTAAGATGCTAGAATAAATTTAAAAATGATATTTGTTGAATCCAATCTTAGGGAGGTGTTTGTTTGCCATATTTAAGAATGATTTAGATTGAGGATTTATTACCTCCTTAAAAATCTATTTCCAAACGAGTTTCTTGTAACTAGTCAAAATAACTCTTCATTTCTAAACCACTTATTTATAATCATTAATTTCTCATTCCTCAAAATAATTTATTTTTAACTATTAATTTCTAATCATTTTTTTTAACTGCTCAAAATAACTACTAATTTAAATTTACATCCACACAAGTTATTGTCTTTAACTCTTCTACATAAAAATCGCATCCAAATGAGTATTTGACTACAACTCTCAATTTTTAACTATTCAAAATAACTTCTCAACCAAAATCTCATGGAGCTGTTTAGGGCTTAGGCATTTCCAAACTTTTTAAAAAAATACAGGTTAATCAAAACTTTTAAAAGAATATAAATATTTTAAAAATAAATGGTAAAAATTAAAGTTCTTGTTTTATAATTTAGCTTAAAAGTTAAAGTTGGAAGAAGTTTCATAGATTTATTTAAACACTTCAAAAAGAAGTTTAAACATAATAGAAGGTGTTTGGATATGAAATTGTAGAGTTGTTATTTTGAGTCATTATAAATAATGAGTTATTTTGAGTGATTAAAACTTGAAGTTTTAGTAATAACTTGTTTGGATTTGATTATTTGTAGATGGATTGCAGTTAATAGCTCATTTGGACGTGGTTAGAAATGAGTGATTATTTTGAAGAGTTAGAAATGAGTGGTTATAAATGAATGATTAGACATGATTGAATGAAAATAAGTGATTAAAAATGAATGATTATTTTAAGTGTTAGAAATGAGTGATTATTTTGAGTGATCAAAATAACCCGTTTGAATGTGATCACTTAAAGAGGGGTTACAAAAGCTTCCTTTCAAACAAATACTCCCATAGTGAAACAAGAGCCTTGAAAATAACAAAATACATTGAATAAAAGATGGGCCTCCAAACTCATCAGTAGCCCAATCTTTGAAATGGGCTAGTAGAAAGCCCAAAACTGTTCATTTAGTCCAAATGATTGACATTTGCAAGAGCAGTTGTGAATATTGTTGAAACTAAAATTGTAAATAAAACAATAAAACACAAATTCTCTAAAACACTTTTCTTTATTTCTAAGAACTCTCTCTACAACTTTCACTTCCTGTCTCTCTAAACTCTCTATTCTTATTCTCACATTTTTCTCTACAATTCACAATGAAGGAACACTCTATTTATAGTTTATTATAAACTTCATCTCCAAGTTCTTTCCATAAGTATTTCCTACTAATTGCTAAATCTACTAATTCCTTAATTAGTCTTCTAAATTGACAACCCATTAATTCCTTAACTTTCTACCCACTAATTCCTTAATTAACAATTACATTAAAGTTTATTCCAACAAAACTCCTCCATAAACTTAAATGCTTC
>JBBMKA010000020.1:2036375-2050537 GCA_037833695.1 Sechiopsis laciniata | reverse complement strand
GAATACATGTTTATTTCGGAATTTGTTATAGGTGGTAACATTTTTGTTATCTATTTCAATTATTCCACTTTTTAAAATTATTTCATCAATACTAAAATTTTGGATTTTTTTTGTGTATATTTTAATGGCGTATCTATCAATTTTTTTTTATTATTATTAAAGACTATTTGTTGTTATTACTAATCGTATGTGACACTAGTTAAAAGTTGTTTTGCAACATTGATCAAAGATTATGTGTCTTAATTACAGAATATTGGTTATATTGATTGAAATTATCAAGGAGGTGTTTGTGCCACCAAGAATAAGAGAAAAAATGGAAATGAAGATCATTTCTCTTATAAAAGTTTTTCAAAAAAAAAATTATTCTCCTTCTAACTATTTTTTTTTTTTCTCCAACAATTTTTCATACATTACATCACTATTTTTCACTCTCATCATATTCATTATTTTATTTTTCTCTAATCATATTCAAAAGAAAAAAAAAAAAGGGAAACCAATAATAATAATGTTAAACATAAAAATGACAAAAATGAGGTTTTACTGGAACTTGATAAAAGTTTAGACATAATTTAGATAACTTAGGAGAGAGAAAATTATCAATTCATATTAGAAAGAAAAACTAGATTCTTTTATACTTTTACTAAATTAAGAAAATGTAGTGTAAATTCATCATTGGCTAAATTTAACATTTTCATAAACTATCCTAGACTACGTTGTTGATAACAATTATATCCCTAAAATTTTAATTTGATTAATTATTTTCCTTCAAATTTGATAAGTGTTACAATTAACCTCATGTATCGAATTTAAGTAAAATATGAAATGATAAAATAGTCATTTAGAAGAAAAAACAATCTATATCTCCTTTATCTATGTCTTCTAGTTATAGATGGTCTTCTAGTTAAGATGGTTAATTACTAACCCTTATCAAATCTTCTTAACATTTATTAATGACAATACTATAATTGTTAAAATAAATATGGCTCAACCGGCATAAAATCTATGTATTGTGACTTTGAATTGAGAAATTCAATATATCTATGCTTGTATATTGTCAAAAAGGAACAGAAAAAGGTCTAAATAAAAGTAAAAAAAACTCACAAGTCTAAACTCATGTAATTATTCATCTTTACTTGACTAAATTTAATAACAAAATATCATTTTGCTGGTTGAGTTTCCTTCCATTATAATTATAAATGTTTACATTGGTCCTTATATATTTAATAAAACTAAAACTAGTCCATGCCCCTAGTTTAGGGTTAACTTTTTACTAAAACAATCCAAAGATATTTCTACAATTTGTGTCAAAAAGGCTAATACAAGACTTTTTTTTCTTGCAAGGTTGAGACAATTCAAGAATTAAATTTAAAAAAAAAAAAAAAAAAAAAAAAAATCTTAACTAACAATATAAAACTTTAAGTTCAACTAATCATGAAAAATTAAGATGCTCATAAATTAGCTTAAACACTCATTAATGTCTTAAAACAAATCTTTAAGTTCTACTAAATAAGTACATGCATTCTATTATGAAATGGAAGTAGATATTTAATCAAATTTAATTTAGAAAATAATTGGAATCGGGAAATTTGATAGATCAATAGTTGGGTTGCTGGAATTTGTGAGTTTGATGGCAGCCGCGATCTAGCAAACTAAGGATATATGCAGAGTTGGTGATGGTCCGGTAGTAGTGATTATTAGATAATATGAGGTTCCTTCTCAAAATTAATTAACAATAAGGAGAGTAACTCATATCTTTTATAAAAGTGTTAAAAAATTCTCATCTTTCTAATGTGAAACAATCGCCACAAGGTGTATCTTCAACATGTCTCTTTAAGATGGCGGCCATATCGAGAAGGTCATCTTGAATTGAATCAAAATTTGTGGATCGAAATACCCGCTTTGACTTATTTTTAACTTTGGGATCAAATATCCGCTTAATCTCATGCCCGCTTGGGTGGATTCCACATCCGCTTTAAAATTCAAAGCATTTTGGGTTGGATCTAATTTGGAGTACCAAATAACCCACATTGAACTCTGATACCATATTAGAGAATATGGGGTTCCACCTCAAAATCAATTGACAATGAAAAGAGTAGTTCATATCACTTATAAAGGTGTTGAAGAATTCTCACAATTCCAATACAGGACAATTGTCACAAGGTGAGTATCTCCAACAATGATCCTGGATCTCCAACAATGATCATGTGTGATGTTCATTCATAAAATAAGGCGTTAACCGAAGTTTCAATATTTAAGCAACATAAGAACGAGATGAGAGAAGTCATTGTTGAGATTGCTGATTTGGGAGAAATTGTTTATAGAAGAAAAGGTGGAAGCTATTAGCCGCACCATAAAATAACCTTATAGATATCTATATATGAACAATTCTAACCTAAAACAAGGTTTAATGGACTTATAGTATCTTAATCTTAATATTCTAACATGAAGTAATCTCAATGAAAAAAGAGACCAGTGCTACGACCTTAGATGAATGGTCAAGAGAGTTTTGACAAGTTAAAAAGTGATGTATTTAATTCATAGCGACTATTTATCCAATATTTAATTTTTTACACATTTTTTATATATCCAAATATTGTAGAATCAAATATATGTCTCGCGACATTAATATAGGTGCACGCAAGTTGGTCTCGACAATCACAAATATCAATATATATCAATATATATATATGGCATTAATTCCATTGGTAGTGGTGTAGCGTGGGGTCGTATTGTAGTTAGAGATATCCATTTTCTCGGGAGGAATTCCCGATTAGGCGGGGAACGGAGATTGTATTCCTCGTCCCCGATTCCCCGATCCCCACCACATTTATCTTCTTCTTTTTTTTAACATTTTTTCTTAATTCTTCCTCTTTAATTTTAAATAAATATATATTTGTTGGTGATTGCGATATTATCCTTAAGTTGGCGCAATTTTACACTTAAAGATTGCAGTTTTACACTTAAGTTGGAGGGTTTAATTTCACATTTAAAAAATCAAAGGTACAATCATAACATTAGCTGCCAGGATGGTTGGCGTAATTATGTTTTTATATATTAAATTGTAAAGTTCTTGGGTTTAGGGTTTAACAATGTTATGCCCATTTTGTCTTTCACAAAAAGCCATCATCATTCAGCAAATAATATAATAAAAATACAGAAAAACCGGACGATCAAGATATGGACCTGAACTCAGAAATTCCTCTTTTTCTATTCCATAATTTTATAATGTATATCTAAAGTTTAGCTTCAAAGAAGAGAACTCAATTTCTTCAGAAACATGACAATTTCATCCTTCAATTCAGGAGAAATTCCTCTGCACTCAATCTTTTCTCCCTAAGCTATTCATTCCTTTAAAATCATTCGCATCGAAACCGGATGTTTTCTGCAATTTCAAATCCTTAGAGAATTTTGTTTCAAGAAAATGCAGCTCAAGAACGTGGAATTCTACAGTGCGCCATCCAGTCCGAAGCAGTGCAAATCTCCTTTAGGACATTCACGTCCAAATTCTACCATAGACGAGTTCGAATTCCAAACTAGCAGCCGATTCAATCTCGACGATATGGATTTCGATCTAGAAGATCGAACAGAGAAGAAGAACAGCAAGCAACGAACGCAAAGCGTCGATGAATTCGTACCTGCGATGGCGTTCAAATCTCCTCTAGGATATTCACACCCAAATTCCACCATTGATGAGTTCGAATTCGAAACTAGCAGCCGATTCAATCTCGACGATATCGATTTCGATCTAGAAAATCGAACAGAGAAGAAGAAGAACAAGCAACGAACGCAAAGCGTAGAAGAATTCGTACCTGCGATGGCGTTCGCCGATGAACTGTTTTCAGACGGAAGGGTCCTTCCACTTCCTCCTCGCCTTAAAATTCCGCTGCCTCCTGAACGCCGGAACGAAACTCGCAGCGGCAAGAGCTCTGCCGTGTCGTCGCCTCGATCGCCGGCGTCCGCGCTCAGAATCAAATTCATTCATCAGAATTTGTGGAACGATGATTTTGATCCTTTCTTGGTAGCCTTGCAGAGTGTGAAGAAAGACGGAATGGGAAAAACGCAAGCAAGCAATGATGGGCAGAGGCCCAATAACAACTCAACTGGACAAATAATGGGCCTCCAGTTGGATGAGCAGCAGCCCAATTCTAGAAATGGGGCTGTAGAAAGCCCAAGACTGTTGATTGAGCCCAAGGGATTGGCATTTGCAAGAGCAGTTGTGAATATGGAGAATGAAACAGGAAGCAGGTTCGACAGGTTCACTGTTTCGGGATCCATTTTGAAGTCGAAGCAGAATTGTAGAGATGGCAAACGGTTTTCTTCATGGAAGAGAAACAAGCTCAGGAAAATTCTGTCCTTGTTCGGAAAAATCGGTCTCAAATCCACGAGACCGGCCGGATAAGAGGTCTAAATTATTTGAATGTGAGATCTTCAACACTATCGGACTCTTTTATTCATGTATTGTGGGGAGATCTTCAACACTATCGGACTCTTTTATTCATGTATTGTGGGGTCTTTTCATTTTCTTAATGTGAGATTGTTAACACTTTGATTGCATCCAAAATTCAGATAGCGATGATTATAATCATTTCGTTCACCCTAAATACAAATAATCATTTTTAACAATAATTATTCTCGCATATTTTCATTCCCTCAAAATCATTCATTTTCTCCTTCTTTAAAATTTCATGATTAAAAATTGATGTCCAAACAACCATGATAATTGAACGTACATAAGTATCTATGACCAAGAGATCATGAGTTCATTTTCTCTCTCTTAATTATAATTAAACTAAAAAGTAAATAAAAAAAAAAGGTTGTAAATTGATGTTTGACCATGCATCTAATGTAAGATAGTTCAGTTGCATTATCATAATTCATTAAATAAATTCGAGGCGCAAACAACCCTTAGATTTATTTTTCCAAAAAAAAAAAAACCAATCCTTAGATTTAAATTGATATATATTTTTTTAAAAATTAATTGATAAACCGCACAACGAGTTGAATTGCAAGATTAGGTCTTAAGCTTTCACGTTTGAGTCTAAATAGATTTATGAATTGAATATATATTTTAAAGAATTGAAATATATATATATATAATAAGTTTTAGACGTAAAATTGAATTTGTCTTATGACGAAAAAGATATTGATACCTTATAAATTTTACATCCACTTGTTTCTTTGCGGCATCAGAGGACCCAATTTTACAAGAACCACAAATCATATTAAAGCGACAAGATTCCAACCAGAAAAGGAAGAAACAAAATAGCAATAAAAGGAATAGATAAGATTATCAAAGTGGGCCAACCATTTCGACATAATATATGATTTAATAATCAAGAGGTTAGGGTTCAAACCCCACCACGAAATATTGTTGAATTAAAAAATAAAAATGATCAAAGGGGAAAGGAGTAGACAGCAATGATTTTCACATGAGTGAATCTAAACAGAAATCATATACCTTGTTTCTGTTTCTAAAATCGCTTATTTCTTTTTGTTTTTTTTCCATATCCCTGGAAACAGATAAATCAGTTTGTACAGAGGGAGAAGCATGGGCTGTTCAAGTTCAAGTTCAAGAGGTGTAAAGAGGCACCAAGCTTCACCTAGATTCAGTTGTTAAATACCTAATCCAAGATGTCTGTAGGCCAAAGTTGCTTCCACATTGAGATTTCTTCGCCTGAGCAAAGCTTTCGGATTCCTCCATAGAACCCGTCAACCTCGTTGCCTTCCTCCCGATGGTCCTTTCGGTCAACGGCTGCGAGTCTCCATCTCGAACCAGGGGTGTACTGATTGAACTCCAACACCACTGTGTCTGTTGACAAAATTTACATTTGAAGTAAACTACTTTTTTTAGTCTTATATATAATAATGACAAAACCAAGTTGAACAATATGCAGGAACCTGCCTTTTTCCTTTTTCCTCTCAAAACTTTAATAGATCGAAGAATTCAGTAATTATAATGACATGTCATCTTAAGGGACATTCATAACTGGATATTAAAGATATGAAAGAACTGTTGGGAAGATGAGGAATCTCCACAAACTTTTTCATCATTTTTGGAAAGAAAATTGAATCAAGTACTATTTCAACCATTTCTTTTCCAATATTCGTAACAGAAATGATGTTTTTAAAAAAAAAAAATGAACTGATGGGACTTATATACTTTTGAAGTCATGCATTCAAACTTAAAGTTAAAGGCAACCTCTAGAATACCAAATAACCTACTGGTTTCCTAATGCCAAATATTATCTTCTTTTTTATTTTTTATATCTATCAGTGTCTTGTCAGCTTACGTGCACCTCAACTAATTCTCATGACATAAATTGCACGACCCTACAATATTTGGATCTCAAAAAAACCTGTAGAAAATTAATTTATAGGTAAGTGGCCATCTCTTGGTTTTTCAAGCCTCTTCTTGACTACCAAGGCAATCCATGATGGTTAACGCCCAATAATGTGATCAAATAGTTACCCATTAAATTGATTTGAGATAGAGATTAGTGATTGTTTCGAAAAAGTATCAATAAAGTTCATCTTAACTAAGAAGGCAAAAGGGACTCAAAAGGAAGAAAAAACAAAGTACAAGCACCAAATGGATAAGTTTTCTTTAAAAACAAAGAGAAATCAATCTGAAGTGCTCAAGTAAATTTAATTATTGCTGTAGTAAATTTATTAAAGCATTATTACTCTCAACCAAAAAATTAGAGGTTTGAATCTTTTATCCTCCCATCCAACACAACTAGTGCTATCTATATTCAGTTGAAAAGTATAAACCAAAGATGCAACTTTATGATTCATTAATTTCTCAATTGTTAAGATCAAAACCAACTCAACCAATAACAGAAGGGTTGGGGAAACAATCAGTAACTTCAGAGTGGTTGGCCATAAATGTTCCACTAAGACAATTCAATTGATCTGTGGCTGGACACGAGTATTCCACTCAGACAAAAGCAATGAATATGTCGGTAGAAATTATAACATACTGACAATAATGTCTAGGGGACCAATCAAATAGCATAAACAGTTTGGTCCACATTTTAAAAATGAGATGCTTTTCGATAGGATGCTGAAAGCCTGAAACAACGACCCATACAAACTAACTCTGGCCACACCACTGCAGTTAAAGTCAACAATCGTTTCTTCCACTTACAAGTAACGACTCATCTAAAGAACGTCAAGTTTTGCAAATACCAATGGCAAGGCAAGCCTACAAATGTCAGAAATAATTTTCCTACAAATATGGAGGTTCAGAAAACAAGTAATTCTAGGACAAAAGAGAGTGGGAGGTCTCTTAGTGCTCTTCAGTGATGAGGTCTTCTCTTTTTGTGGCTCTTTCTTTATTCTTTATTCCTTATGCTTTATGGTTTCTTTTTTTTTTTTTTTTTTTGATAATCGAGAATTTGAGCTCCCCACCACATAACCTCGGTACCGGGTCTGCTTCAAGGTCCAGACTTGGAAGACAAAAAAGAATTTTAAAATTAAGTTTATTTGTAGGTTTCAAACCTAAGACCTCCAAGGAGCATAGCTTAGAAACTCCAAACCTCTACCAATGAGGCTGCTCCTTGGGGACTTTATTGTTTCATTGATATTATGAAATTCTTTATCTCTCTTGAAAATTTGTCTCAATGACCAGTAATTCTGCATTCACTTCCATACAACAAGTAGCAACAATCCAAAATAAATGCTTAAACTAGAAGTGCGGAAGAAAACTCACCACTACAATGACATCTGCAGGGATTAGCATTTCCATTACATGTTTCCAAGTGGCCTACAACTCCATACCACCAACCTGAAGTGCACATGCCACATTTTATGAGCTCTTAGTTAATTAACTATTCAAAGTAACACTTTAAAAAGTTTACAACAGTAATGTTTTTTTTAAAAAAATATATATTAGAGTATTCAAGCCAACTTAAGCGCACCTCGATAATTTTTACAGGACAGACTGCTTAGCCCTATAACATTTGGCTGTCAAGGAATCTCATAGGAAATTAATTTATAGGTAGATGCCCACAATGAATTGAATTCAATGACCTCTTAGATCTTCAAAGCCCTATCACTATTAGGCTAACACATGATGGTTGTTGTAATGGTTTTGGTTTTTCTTATTCATCTTTAAGAAGTTCGGGTGCTAAGGCTTCTTGATATGATATCTGTGTGGTTACTTTACTATTCACCTCTAATTTCTAAAGTACTTTATTAGTCAGGTGACATCAGCATTTCTCTCGAACTTGCCTAGATTTTTTTACACGAAACGAAACTCTTAATTATAAAATGGACTTTCTGTTCCCAAAAAAGCATAAAACTATTTTGCTCTTGGGTACTTCCTTTTCTAAGTTCATAATGGATATTTTGCTTTTGCTTCTCGCCCACCTATCTTCAAACTGTAATACCTTGATTAAGGCAAACAAGTTGAAAGGGGTGGTTTGGGCTAGGACTCAGAACAGGTAGAAATTCTATAGATAAATTTCAAAGCTCAAAAGAGATCTAGGCTCAAGAACAAACCATAAGGGAAATCTTTGTTCTTTCTCCATTGTATCTCAATATGGTCACCAGGGCACAATTCATTCAAACAGTGAGAGATGTGAAGATCGTGTGGAGGAGTATCAATGGGCGGTGCTCTAAGCCTCTCCCATTCCACACCGTTTTCAATCGCAATCGCTCGCCTACCATGTGCAGGGTACCTGTAACAAACAGTCAATTTACTCAACTGAGAGATCTGTATATACAACTATAATAATGAAAACCGGTAAAAGAAAGATGGTAACAGCTTAATAATTGCAGCCATCAAATTAGACAAGGGATGTTTGCTTATTCACCTTGCTTGGAAGGTGTCCGTGCGAGGATCATAGCTAAGCTTTGCATCATAACAAGACAACATGAAACCAACATGGCCATTCTGCATAATTGAAGATTTAGATATCAGGTCCAATAATTTAAATAAGCCAACCCCAATACACAGTTAAGTATTAACTATTCAGATCAGATAGAGCTGAAACACTTTATGACATGAAAGGAGGAGATCTGAATACATAGAAAAAACTTGTTAACAACTGGAAGCAAGTGATTACAAGTTGTTTACCTCACGGTTATAGACCTGAGCTGGAAACCAGAATCTGCCAGTCTCAAGAGCAAGATACCAAGACATGATGGAATCAACCGGCAGGGAATTTCGTGGCGTGCTATTGTCATTAGCCTTTGTTCTAATCCATGAAAAAGACCAACCAAAAGAAAAAAGTCTAATCAGGCTCTTCTGCTTGTTTTGCTGAAGGTTACTCGCACCCATATTAGAAGCAAGATACCATTGCCACTCTCTGTAAGCAGCTTGACCAATAACTTTACCCCATTTTCGTTTCATGTGCTTCTCCCAAAGATGGTCACTAATGCATCTCTTTCTCAATGAACTACAAACACCCGCTATGCTACATAGAGCATCGGGTGGAAGTCTCTCTAGAATGCATTCTAAGGCCAATTCTGGCAAGTCCAACACCGACATCTCACTGTTTTTCTCAACATTCTCTACTTTTGAAAGATGTTTCTTCTTAAAGGACATCCTTGATGGAATACTAATAAGATAAGTACAAAGACTATTCTTGATCACCTTGTAGATGGGAAAGAAAGGTAATTCTTTCCAGAACCAGTGGGACAAGAACCTCATCTCATTTGCCCATTGTGGGAGTGGTTTGAGAGGGACAGACTTTAAAAAGAAAATGAAGGAGATGAAAGTGAGGAGGAAACAAAGAAACATCAGAAAAGAGGTATTTTCCTTTATGGATAAAAAAATTGGATTTGGCATATAAAAGACAGGTAAAAAGATGAATGGAAGAAATCAATAGATGAAAATAATTGTCAATAAGAGGAATTATACTAAAAGGAAATCCCCCTTTTACTTCTTGCTCCTAGATCATTAAGAAAGGTGAGAAAAAGTCTAATATGGGATTCTGACGCACCTTTAAAATGTGGGTTTTAATTGGTTCAAAGAAGCCCACCAACCCCAAGGGTGGGCCTCCACGTCAAAGTCTAACAGAACAAACTAGAGGGTGCCTTAAGCCACCTCACAAAACAAATTTTGGTGGAGAAACTTGGCTTACTTTACCAATCAAGGGACCAAAAGAAAGTTAGAACAACTTTCTCAGCTTCTTAATCTTACTTCCTTTAAAGCATACAAACGAACAGAAGCCCAAACCCAGCTGTAATTCTAATAAAAACCAGGGAAAAGTGAGTCAAATAGGTTCTATTGATTATTGAATGAACCAAAAATAGAAACTTGTCGATTGTGGTTTTCTTACAGCTGAAGTCCCAAAATGCAATTCCTTATAAAGGATAATAAAGCTAAAGAGTGTAGATGCGATGACCCAAATCTCCAAACTCCCTGATTTTGTTTCTTAAAAAAGATTCAATCCAAAAGAATAAACAGGCTACAGATCAGGGTTGTTGAAAAATAAGCCACAATTAGGTACACCCAACACCTTAGAATTGCAACATATATATAAACAACACAACAGACAATGACAAGGAGATCTTAAACTAGTGGCAGAGATGATGGGGGCAGGCAAGGAACAAGAGCAAAAACAGATCAAAAACAGAGATGAATTTGATGATGGGGTTCTTACTTGTCACCTCAAAACGACGTCGTCTTGTTCATCAAAGCACCATCAAATCCTTCACCACCAGCCACAGAGCTCTCAATTGCCTTCAATCCCTCTCTTGGGCAAATTATCAAACAGGTTGTGGGCAAAGACAAGAGAAGGAAAGACCCATGTATTTAATGGAAGAGGTTTTTGGAGGGTAATATTATTGTGTGGATATCAAACAAAAACCAAGTAATTAATTAAACTCCATTATTAAAAGCTATCTCTTTTCTTTTTCTTTTTCTTTTTTTTCTTTCTTTTCTTCATCGCTCTCTTCCCAAGATTCCCTCTTTTTCTTACAAGTTGGAGCAAAATCCGTGTAGCCAGAAATGTTTTCGATTCCGTCGTATTATTGGCTGGTATTAAAGGCTTTTGGCTATTTTCCTCTACGTTCTATTTCTCTTGAAATCTTCCTATCCTCATCCAATTATCTGTTGACACGTCATTGAAGTTTAACAGCTCAGCAGCTTTAGATTTGTTATTTACTCATAGGCTAAATTATTAAAGTTGTCCCTAAACTTTCAAGATTTTGTCAAAGATACTTTTGAACTTTAAAAAGTTTCAATATTACCTTTGAACTATGAAAAATGACGTTTCACAAATGCTCGTGTCATTAAAACCATTAACAGAAAGTGTTAGACATTGACAAATTAAAATGTGGAGGAGATGATGTGTGAAAAAATAATAAAAAGCCATAATTTTCTATCGCATAACAGAGAAAAATAAAATGGGTTTGGTGCTTCTTCTTACAGCTTCTCTTTTGGTTCAACAGCTTGGTAGCAATCTTTCTTACATTTTTTCAGCCACAACTCCTTGATTTTATACTCTTTTGTTGCAACTGATATTTACTAATATTTCCATTTTATCCATCTTCTTCCTTAAAATACAAATAGAGCTTGTCTAATGAAAAAAAAAAATGAATGAGACGTTTAATTGATTGATTTATTCATCATTAATTCTCATATAAAGTTGTTGTAATGACAATACCCAAGCTATTAAAAAATAGGAATTGGGTCGTACGTTGTGTTTGGTTGTTATGAGTTAGATTTTTGTTTGTTGTAACAGAGGCTTTTGTCATCTGTATATCTCATTGGCATCGGCGGAAAACTCCATTTTCTTTATATATATCAAAATATCAGTCATCAAATTTTTTTTTAACCTTATGCAAGTCAAAATTCATTAAGGTTAAATTCCTTTGATAAATATCAAATTGAAGGTGAAGAAGACATCATTAAATTTTATAGGAGAAACATATGTTGGAAATAACCTTCCCTAATAACAGTAGGAATAAACATCTATTGGGTATATCTCATTGGTCTCTCTTGCAAGAGGAGATGGTGTCTTCGAATTATGTGTGATTGTAGCAATTTTTCACATAGTGAAAGTTCTCTCTGTTCGTGGTTTTTTCTCTAATTTGGAGTTTTTCCACGTAAATTCTTATGTTCTCTATTTTGTTGTTTCCTTTTAATTTCTCAGTATTTTTCTGCTTATTCTACTGTTATTAGGGAAGGTTTTTCCCAACAAGTGGTATCAGAGCTTTAGGTTTGTAGTTTTTTTAATTTCTGAGTATGCTATGTGGTTGCAGCATTGTTTGAGCTTCCACATCAGAAAAGAAATCTTGAAACAAGTTATAACTGGGTGTTGATCATTATTTGTAGATTTGCTAGGATTGATGCAGAAATGACAGGCTTTATGAGTTCAAGTGAAGTTTCACATGGAGAAATTTGATGGAAGGATGAATTTTGGCTTGTGGCAAGTGCAAGTCAAAGATGCGCTGATACAATCTGAACTACATAAGGCTTTGAAGGGAAGACCAAGTGGTGGTGATTCTGAAAAATCAAGCGGTGATAGTGGTTCAACAGAGTCCAGTGATGGTTCTAGCAAAGGTTCTAAGAAGTCCAATATGAGTGGTGACGAATGAGAGGAAATGGATTTGAAAGCTGCAAATGCCATCAGAAAAAATTTGGCAAAGAATGTGTTGGGAAAAACTTTCTCTAATTACCGCAGGAATAAGCAGAAAAATACTGAGAAATTAAAAGGAAACAACAAAATAAAGAACTCAAGAATTTACGTGGAAAAACTCCAAACCGGAGAAAAACCACTGACAGAAAGAACTTCCACTATGTGAAAAATTGTTACAATCACACAGAATTCTCTCCCCGACCCTTATTACATACACACTCTCTTCAAAGTTTATACTACTCTCACCCTTTACCCCACTCTCCACAAGAGAATACAAAAGGAATTTAACTAGGGTCAGTACACCAATTTAAAGTGCTTCTGACTGGGATACTTTGAAACCAAATCCCCATGCTCCTTTTATAGTGCTTGGAGCACACCACTACATTGCATCTTTTCGTTGTGGGACAAATTCACTTTTAATATTTTGCCAAACACCCAACAAATTCTACATTGGCGAGATATTTGAAGAATCCACATCTTCTGCTGCAACATTGTCTTCTCTGACAATCATAATTCTCAACTCTTAGAATTATGACATACTCCACCATAAAAAGTATAACACTTGAAATCTCACATTCCAAGATTTTTCTTCTTCGTCACATGTCGATACACCTCGCTGAAATTTATGGTGGAACTTCTAACTATTTGGCTTACCTGGAAGTTCTTCAGCCACCGACATAATTTCCACCACACACCTTGCATAACAACCAAGTCAATGTCTGTGTGCAACTTGTGGAATCGCTGACATCACATCCTCTTCCATGGCAAAGCGGATATACCATGGGGATGATTTCTTTCTTTCTTCAGAGAAAGTCACTAGATTCCCCGACGAGAGAGACCACGTCAGCATCCGAACCAGAGCCCTTTGACGAACTTGCTCTGTTAGGACAATTGTTTCTCATATGACCAGGTTGTCCACATTCCCAGCAACCACTCTTTTGCACAAATTTTTTCTTCTTCTTCCAATTGTCAACTACTAGTGTTGAATCCTCTTGTGAAGTATGTTCATCACGCTTCAGCCTTCTTTCTTCTGATAGAAGTTTGCTAGTAGCCTCTGCAAAATTTAAAGACTCTTTTCCGTACATCAAAATTGGCTTCATATGTTCATAAGAAGGGGAAAGTGACAAGATAAGCCTCAGTGCCTTATCCTCGTCCCTATCTTCACACCAATCACCTCCAGCTCAGAGACAACGCCATTGAGAACACTTAGATGATCTGAGATTTTCGTACCTTCCTCCATTCGCAACGTGTAAAATTGCTCCTTCAGGTACAACCGATTTGAAATGTTCTTTGCCTGATACATCGCTTCAAGCTTCTCCCAAAGTTCTTTGGCTGTTAATATTCCATGCACATTAGCAAGAATAATCTTAGCGAAATTTAATCTTATGGCACTTGCAGCTCTCAAATACATTTCCTCACATTCATCATCACTCATGCTGGACTTCTTAGAACCTTTGCTGGAACCATTACTGGACTCTGTTGAACCACCATCACTGCTTGATTTTTCAAAATCACCACCACTTGGTCTTCCCTTCAAAGCCTTGTGTAATCCAGATTGTATCAGCACATCTT
>JBBMKA010000020.1:2020272-2036275 GCA_037833695.1 Sechiopsis laciniata | reverse complement strand
TGAATTATTTTAAGGAATTAAAAATGAGTGATCACAAATGAAGAGTTATTTTGAGTAGTTGTAAATAAATAATTAGATTTGAAGAGTTACTTTTATAGTAAAAATAAAGAATAATTAATAAATACTCATTTTAAATCTTCCATAAATTCAATAAATAAATACCCCCAAATATTTAATGAAAAGATCACAAGTTCACGACCTAATTTTGTCCATTTAATAAATACTTAAACAGTCAAAATTAAAAAATAAAACATGATTTGTTTTCGTTTTAAAAAATTAATTAAAAATAAAAAGAGAAAAAGAAAGCATGATTTAAAAAAAACGGTAAGAAATGAGGTAGTTTTAAGAAAACAATAAAGAAACAAAAGAAATGAAACTGTATTAAAAAGAAAACGTTGAAACGAAAAATTAAAAAAAAAAAAAAGGTAGAGCATACGCGCTGGGAAGGGCCGGGCCACGCGCCGGGTTAACCCTTCCCGGCCTGGTATTTTTAACCCGGTGGCCCAAATGCTGAGAAGGGACACTTCCCTTCCCTTCCCAAGCTTAAGTTGGGCCACCAAACAGGCCTTTAGAGTTCTCAACTTTAAGGAGGGTTTGAAGGAATTAGTTTGATGAATTATTTTAAGAAGGTATTTTGAGTTGTTAAAAATTGAAAGTTGTAACTAAAAATTTGTTTGGACGTGTTTTTTTTTTTTTTGTAAAAGAGTTAGAGTCAAATTTTTGTTTGACATGAATTTAAAATGAATATTTAAAAAAAGAATGATTAAAAATGAATAGTTAAAATTGAATTATTTTAAGAAATTAAAAATGAGTGATCACAAATGAAGAGTTATTTTGAGTAGTTGTAAATAAATAATTAGATTTGAAGAGTTACTTTTGTAGTAAAAATAAAGAATAATTAATAAATACTCATTTTAAATCTTCCATAAATTCAATAAATAAATGCCCCCAAATATTTAATGAAAAGATCACAAGTTCACGACTTAATTTTGTCCATTAATAAATACTTAAACAGTCAAAATTTAAAAATAAAACATGATTTGTTTTTGTTTTAAAAAAAAATTAAAAATAAAATGAGAAAAAGAAAGCATAATTTAAAAAAAATGGTAAGAAATGAGGTAGTTCTAAAAAAACAATAAAGAAACAAAAGAAATGAAAATGTATTAAAAAGAAAACGTTGAAACGAAAAATTAAAAAAAAAAAAAAAAAAAAAGGAAGAAGGTAGAACATACACGCTGGGAAGGGCCGGGCCACTCGACGGATTAACCCTTCCCGGCCTGGTATTTTTAACCCGGTGGCCCAAATGCTTAGAAGGGACACTTCCCTTCCCTTCCCTTCCCAGGCTTAAGTTGGGCCACCAAACAGGCCCATAGATTCAAACTGCAAGGTACCCTACTAGAATATCAAATATCCTACTAGTTTCCAAATGCCAAATATTGTCATCAACAAGTTGTCCCATTAAATTGATCTGAGATGTATATATCTTCTTTTATTTATATATATATGAGCAAGTGTCAAAGCCAACTTACGTCACATCAACTATTTTCATGAGACATATTATTAGATTCTACAATATTTGGATGTCAAGGAAATTCGTAAAAAATTATTTCCTAAGTAAGTGACTACCATGAATTAAGCTCATAACCTTAATAATTAGTGTTCTGAGATGCATAAAAGTAGTGTTCATTTCGAAAAAGTATCAATAAAGTTCATCCTGATTCCTAACCAAGAAGGCACAAGGGAGTAAAAAAGAGAAAAAACAAAGTACTGACAGCTACACCTAATGAATAAGTTTTCCTCATTCATAAAGAGAAATCAATCAGAACTCTTTCAAGTAAACTAATAATTACCGTAGTAAATCGGCTAAGCATTATACTTCTAACGCTATCTATATCTATACCCAGTTGAAAAGTATCGACCAATTCCCATTAGTTAAGATGAACACCGACTCAACCAATAACATAAGACTTGGGGAAACATTGAGTTACTTCAAAGTGGTTGGCCATGAATGTTCCAATAAGACAATTCACAATTGATCAGTGGTTGGACACAAGTATTCCACTCAGATAAAAGCAATGAATATGTTGGTAGAAATTATGACATACTGGCAATAATGTCTAGGGGACCCAATCAAATAGCATAAAAAGTTTGGTCCACATTTTAAAAATGAGATGCTTTTGAAGGTAAAGTCGAAATTCATTTCATTCACATTTCAAGTAATGACTCATTTAAAGAATGCTTAAGGTTTGAGTTTTGCAAATACCAATGGCCTATAATACCTCAGACAACAAATATCAGAAATAATTTTCCTACAAATATGAAGGTTCACAAAGCATTATTTTTAATCATTTCTTTTATATCCGTGAGTGTTTGGGTCGACTTACGGGATAGACCGTCTGACCCTACAACATTTGGCTTGACACCTGTAGAAAATTAATTCCTAGATAGGTATATACCATAGAATGAACCCATAACCTTTTGCTTCCCCAAGATCCTCTTCTTGACCAATAGGCATCTCAAGATGGTTCAACAAGCAAGTATTCTAACACAAAAGAGAATGATTCTTTCTTTATTCTTTATTCTTTCATTTAAATTCATCAAAATTGGTTTCTATTTTAATCAAAGTAGAAACTTATAATCAAGATTCCAGAACAACTGGCTCAATGACCAGTAATTCTTCTTTCACTTCCATACAGCACGCAAGAGCTCAAAATAAATGTGCTTAAACTTGAAGTGCGGTAGAAAACTCACCACAACAATGACATCTGCAGTGATTAGCATTTCCATCACATGTTTTCAAGTGACCCACAACTCCATACCACCAACCTGCACATGCATTTTATAAGCCCTAATTAATTAACTATTCAAAACAACACTTTTAAAGTTAACAGCAGTAAGGTTTTTTTTTCTGTATTTTTTCGTTGTAGAGGGCTTTTCATATGATATCTGTGCAGCTAAATTTCTATTCACTTGTAGTTCTATGAGTATTTTGGTTGGGTGATATCAGCATTTCTCTCGAACTTTGAAACGAAGTTTGTTTACTATTAGAAAAGAGAACTTTCTGTACCCTAATAAGCATAAATGAACGAACTTTGGAAAACAGCTGTCCAAGTATTTTGCTATTTGGTACTTCCATTGCTAAATTTATAATGGATACTTTCCTTTTGCTTCTATGACTGCGATACCTTGATTTAGGCAATCAAGGCAAAAGGAGATGGTTTGAGCTAGGATTCAGAACAGGTAGAAATTGTATAGATAAATTCAAAGCTTAAAAGAGATCTCAAGAACATACCGTAAGGGAATTCTTTATTCTTTCTCCACTGTATCTCAATATGGTCACCAGGGCACAATTCGTTCAAACAGTCAGAGATATGAAGATCGTGTGGAGGAGTATCAATGGGCAGTGCTCTAAGCCTATCCCATTGCACACCGTTCTCAATTGCAATTGCTCGCCTACCATGTGGAGGGTACCTGCAACAAACAGTCCATTAACTCAGCTGAAAAATCTGTATATACAACTACCATAATGAAAACAGGTAAGAGAAAAGATGGTAACAGTCCAATAATTGCTGCCATCGAATTAGACAAGGGATGCTTGTTTAATCACCTTGCTTGGAAGGTGTCTGTGTGAGGATCATAGCAAAGCTTGGCATCATAACAAGACAACATGAAATCAACATGGCCATTCTGCATGATTGAATATTTTAGATATCAGGCACAACAATTATAAAAAGCCAGCCCATGGACACAGTTAAGTATTGACTATTCGGGTCATATAGAGCTAATTCTTAACACGAAATAACAGGAAAGGGGGAATCAGAAACAAAGAAAAAACTTGTTAACAACTGGAAGCATGAGTTGTTTACCTCCCGGTTATAGACCTGTGCTGGGAACCAGAATCTGCCAGTCTCAAGAGCAAGATACCAAGACATGATCGAGTCAACCGGCAGAGAATTTCGTTGCGTGCTATTGTCATTAGCCTTTGATCTAATCCATGAAAGAGACCAACCAAAAGAAAAAAGTCTAATCAAGCTCTTCTGCTTGTTTTGCTTAAGGTTACTAGCACCAGCACCAGCTCTAGAAGCAAGATACCATTGCCACTCTCTGTAAGTAGCTTGACCAATAAATTTACCCCATTTTCGTTTCATGTGCTTCTCCCAAAGATGATCACTTATACATCTCTCCCCCAATGTACTACAAACACCCGCCATACTACATAGAGCATCGGGTGGAAGTCTCTCTAGAATGCATTCTAAGGCCAATTCTGGCAAGTCCAACATGGACATCTCACAATTTTCCTCAAAATTCTCTATTTTTGAAAGACATTTCTTCTTTAAGGACATCCTCGATGGAATACTAAAAAGATGAGTACAAAGACTAGTCTTGATCCCCTTGCAGATGGTAAAGAATGCTAAATCTTTCCAGAACCAGTAGGATAAGAACCTCATCTCATCTGCCCATTGTGAGAGTGGTATGAAAGGGATGGACTTTAAAAAGAGGATGAAGGAGATGGAAGTGAGGAAGAAACAAAGAAGCATAAGAAAAGAGGTATTTTCTTTAATGGATAAAAAATGGATTAAGCCTATAAAAATGGAAAAGATGAATGGAGGAAAGCCAATTGAGGAAATATAATGGTTAATAGGGGGGAATAATACTAAAAGGATATCCCTCTTACTTCTTGCTCCTAGATCGTAAAAAAAAGACAAAAAAGGAAGTTTAATATGGGATCCTGAGCCTGAGGCACCTTTCAAAATATGGGTTTTAGTTGGTTCAAAGAAGCCCTTACCAACCCCAAGGTGGGCCTCCCAAGTCAAAGTCTAACAGAGCAAACTAGAGGGTGAGTTAAAAGCCACCTCACAAGATAAACTTTGGTGGGGGAAACTTGGCGTCACTTCACCAATTCAGGTACCAAAAGAAAGTTAGGACAGCTTCCACAGCTTCTCTTAATCTTCCTCCCTTTAAAGAATTTTCAAACGTACAAACCCAGCTGTCATTCAAATAAAAATCAGGGGGAAGTGAGTTTAATAGGTTCTATTGGATGAATCCAGGATTGAAGGTTGTGGATTTGGTGGGGTAGTCTCAAATCTATTGTGGTTTTCTGACACCTGGAGTCCCAAGAAACAATTTGTTTTAAGGTAATAAAGCTAAAGAGTATAGATGCAATGACCCATATCTCCAAAATCTATGATATTGTTTCTTAATCAAGATTCAAACCAAAAGAATAGGGTGGAAAAACAGATCCGGGTTGTTAGCACATAATCCACAATTAGATGCACCCAATAAAATACCTTAGAATTGCAAGAAATATAGAAATAACACAATAGATAATGACAAGAAAACCTTAAATGATAGTGGCAAGGAAGAACAAATGGATTTGAGGTTGATGATGAAAAAGAAGGTGGGGTCCTTTCTTCTCGCCTCAAAGTTGTTCAGCAAAGGACCATCAAATCCTTCGGCACCACCACCCCCCACAGAGCTCTCAATCGCCTTCAATCCCTCTCTTGGGCAGATTATCAAACAGGTTGTGTGCAACAGCAAGAGAAGGAGAGACCCATATATTAATGGCCGGTCTCAAGCCTTTAAGAATATTTTTTTGGAGGGTATTATTGTTGTGTGGATATTATCAAACCAGGACCAAGTGTTTTTAAATCTTAAAATCTCATCATCAATTATTAAAAGCCATTTCTCTTTTTCTAAAATCCGTCCAGCAAGAAGAGATTTGGATTCCGTGATATTAGAGCATTATTTGGGTACTTATTAATATGGGTACTTATTAATAAGGATCCAAAGCTTCCTTACCACAGTGATATATATATATATATATATACACATATATATATATATTTATTTAAATTCAAAAAAAAAATAATAATAAAATATGTGACCATCAATATAGATAAGGATGACTTGAGTTCTTACTAATAAGGATTCAAGTACTGCTTTAATCCAAAACCTACCATCAGCCGCTAATAATATCACAAGCAATATTTGGATCCTTATTAGTAAGGACCCAAGCCATCCTTACCTATATTGATGACCACATATTTTTTTCTTTTATTTTTTTTGTTTGAGAAAAGCAGGTAAAAGAGTTTAAATTTATAGATATCATTGTGGAAAGAAAGTTTTGGGTCCTTACTAGGAAGTACCCAAGTAATGCTTTTTGGGTTATCCACTACCTTTTATTTCTCTTGCAATCTTTAAATCCTCATCTAATTATCCGTTGCAAGTCACACTAAGTTTGACAGCTCTGCAGCCTTAATTTTCTTTTTTTTTTTTTGAGTTCAACAATAATTGAGGAATGGGAGATTCATACTCATGAACTTTGGTCATATGTTTTACATTAATGTCATTGAACTATTACTGTTGTTGGCAACAAGCTTTAACATTTTGACATTTTAGTAATGTGTCGCTTTTTTTTTTTTTTTTTTGAAATGGAATCGCTATTAAGTTTCACCAAGATTTATAAATTTTTCAATATTTTTCATGTGTACGAAAGTTTTACTCTTTTAAATTTGTGGGTTAATTAGCGTCAAAACTAAAATTGTTTGTTTACTTTTTTTTTGTACGTTTTCTATTAGTGTACATTGAGGTTTACATTTTATTTCTAATTTATAAGTTATATTATAATTTAAACAAAATTGAATCACAAAATATATAATATGTTATTTGTTACTAGAATTTGGAAACTTTTTGTTTATTTGGAAAGAATAAGTTGATGTATAGTATACGTATAAATGTTTGAAAACACAAGTGGATGGTTGAGGGGTTATATATATATATATAGTAAACGCAAGAAGTATTTAATTTTATAGCTAAAGTCTATGGTTGTATTAATGACAAGAGTTTATGGTTTTAATGTGTACTAAAAAAAATATTTAATTTTATATGAGATTTTTTTTAGATAAGAGATAGATATTTTGTGGTTGTTTAGTGCAAAAATAATTTATAAAGTTAAAATAGTTTTTTTAATGAAAATTTCAATATTCAAATTACAAGGTTGAAAATTCAAGGATAATATATAATATAATTAGTTGTGGAATGAATAAAACAAAATAATTTAGATATATTATTGATCAAATGCACGTGCAAATTTTGGAACGATATTTTAATTCGTGTGATTGGATTATAGTAAGCTTAAGCATCTTATCAAATCATATGACATGGTAAAATAATGACACATACAAAATTGGATGAATGTTTAAATCAACTTGAATAAGTTTGGCTAAAGTTTGAAATCTTTAGACTATGCAATACATTTTAAGAAAATAAAAATTAGAAGTTAAATATTTTAATTATAAGATCCAGTTTCATATTTATTCCAAAAGTGTATTCAAAATACACCCTATACTCTTTCAAAGTTAAGAAAATGTAGACTAGAAGATTTTGGAAACGAGAGGCATTGAATTATGAGTGGTTATAAAGGTTTGGTGAAGATAAAATTCTATTTAGATTAAAGAGTTATGTGTGATTGTGATAGAAATACACGTTTGAATAGAGGAGTTTTGAATGGTTGTAATGGAAAAATCTCCTTTAGATTGAGAGAGTGGCTATGACAGAAAACTCCTGTTAGGAATGAAAGGTTCTAACTGGTTGAAGTATATACTTAGACGGTTTATGAATAAAGATATACTTGTGTGTCCAATAACTTATTCGAGCCTACATATATTATAGGGTTTCACGTCATTAATCTAATTAATGCGTCTGGTTTGGATAATGCAAATTAAATAATAATTTAAATAAAATGATAACTTCTTATTAATTTACAACTGAAATAATAAATATTCTTAAATACAAACTACTCAACCTTTAGGACACAAATATTAATATTAAGAATGTTCAACTTTTTTCCCAACATCCAAGTCACAAGAACAAGTGATGATGTCCTTTTCCTATCCCAACAACATTCGAAAGCTATTAGACCCATACATTTTAGAAGCCAACGACATCTCTACTTCTATGATAAGCTCTCAGATTATAACTTCTAGGAGTTGAACACTTTTCGGATCCAAGTCTTTATCGGAGTCTCATTGGAAGCCTTCTATACCTCGTAATGCCCGACTTGATCCTGTTTATTTTGTCAACCGCTTATGTCACTTTATTCACTTTCCCTCCTCATTCTACTGGGCAAGCGGTGAAAACGTATCCTATGCTACTTACAAGGTACACAACATTATGGTCTTCTTCTTTTCCAACCTAATGACCATCTTCTACAAGGTTTTCGTGGCACGAACTGAGCTTCATAACTAGATGGCAGAAAATCCACGTCCGAATTCTACATTTTTCTTAAGAGTAGTCTAATAAGTTGGGAAGCAAAGACACGTAACATCATCTAATACTCTAGTATGGAAGCAGAAGTTCGAGTGTTTTCTTTGTGAGCTTTGAGTTTCTTCACCTCTGCCCCCTGTTCTCTAGTGCGACAACCTTGGCGTTAGTCATCTCAGTGCCAACCTCGTTCTTCACTCGTGCAAGAAGCATGTCGAGATCGACATCTACTTCATTCGTGGTCTAGTTTAGCAAAATAAACCAATCCTTCATATCTACCTATAACAGTCCAAGTGGCATACATTTTTACGAAACCTGTCTCATTGGCTTCTTCTCTAACATAGTCCAAGCTTTATGTGGTAAATATCTTCGATTTTTGCTTGAGAAGGGCTCTTAATAAGGAACCTAGTTGGTCAACCCAAGTCAAACTAGATATTGGTGGCTAGCGTATTGGATATATTCACGTTTCTGTTATAACTAAGCCTGACCATAGTTATCCAAATTATGATTAATTGTAACGCCTGAAGTTACCTCATCTATGTTGTGCTTATTTAGTCTTTGCACATTAGTTCGTAAAAACATACATTTTCTTATTGTTACTAAATCCAAAAAAATTATGTCTTCTTGCGTTTTCTTTTTCTTCCTGAACTTCTTTCTATTAATCAATTACTTTAAGAGCAACTATCATATAACTTTAACAAAATTATACTATGTCACCTGTTGAGCTCAATTAATATAATATATGATCTAATAATCAAGAGATAACCAGTTCAAATCTCTCTTCTTAAATATTGAACAAATAATAAAATATATATATATATATATATGTAACCTCAAATGGAATTTCTAATGTTCGGCACCGTAGAGTAATATAGAAAATTTTTATCCAATAAATTTGTTGGAGAAAATTATTTATGAAAAGAAACGATCAATTCAAACACATATACGTAGGAAAAATTTAATTATAAAATGATGTGATAGTAATTTAATTTTCGTTTGAAATAAATTGCTATCTTAAAAGCAGCCAATGGGGCATATAAAGCGCCTTGATTTTTCTAAAAATCGTGGTCCAATTTTAACAATAATATGAATTCATTCCACCACAAAATTTACAATATTAATCGTGGGAGAAAACAGTGACGGATATGAATTAGTGGCCAAAGTTTCATTATATAAAAAATATTTAAAATTAAAAAATGTGGGAAAAAGAACATGGACAATATTAAGTCATTCATTGAATAAGCTATCCGTGTTTCCATCATATCCCTTACGTATTAAATTTAAGTTTATTTTCTATTTTTAAAATATAAAAAGTAGGAATTAGAATGTTTTTTTTATTAGTAAGTGTTTAGATTAATTTATGCGAGTTTCAACAATTTTTACAAGATAAATAGATTTAACTTTATAATATTTAATTGTAAGAAAATACATAGAATTTAATTTATAAATAAATAGTTATTATGAATAAACAAATAACATTTAAGATTTTTAAGAATCTCTTAATTATTAAATCAATCTATAATTATGTCCATTAGAACATAGTAATCTCTATCCTTTATGGTAAATAAAATATATTTTGAAATCATATTTAAGACAATTGAAATGACTATGGATTAGAAGATTTTTTTTAGTACAAATTGGGGAAGAAGGAAGACAATAAATCATATATAAAAGATATCACTGTTCTCAAATAAATGAAAGTCAAATATCGATTCTTGAGATAAACAACTTTCTTTAACTTTGAATAAATAATTGAAATATGCTTTAATATTGAATAAATAATTGAAATATGAAGTCATCTTATTCATTAAATGAATTAATTCTCCGGGGGCAAACCATTCAATTTCCTCCTCTAACACTATTTAGGCTAGTTGGGCTTAAATGAACTAATAAACTAATTTTATTTTAAGGTATTTACTAAACTATTTTAATTTTTAGCCTCCTCTCTCTGGTCTAAAACATCACATGTTTTTTTTCAATCATTTATTAAATCATTCAACATTAATTTAAAAAAAAAAAAAAATCATTCAACATTAATTTTAGACAAATGAAAATTGTTTAAAGCTACCTATAAGAGGGCTGCGTGTCCAATTTTAAAATAGATTTGAATTTCTTTTTAATTTTGATTAATGAGCATTAAATAATTTTACAAAGTAATTTCAGAAAGGAATAATTGGTTTATTAAAAACCATTTTTATAACATATTAAAAATTACTTTTAGTCTTGAATAACAATCTAATTTAAATCTTATGATAATTTAGTTAAAAAATTATTGTTAAGGACAAATACATATATAAGTTGGAAGAAAAAATAAAACAGAATGATTTTTTTAAAAAAAAAAAAAAAAAACTTTACAAGATTAAAAATAAAATGGGGGTTCAAAACTTTCTTTAAAATTCAACCAAAAATTTTTGTACTAAAAGAAAGTCAGGGCAATCTTCAAAGGAATAAAAATAATAAATATTTAGGGCAAATCAAATATCATCCACCAAAAAAATTAAGAGATTCCTCCTGTTCTTTTATTTTCGAATTAAAACAAATACCATAGATGCATATATACTCACAATTTTTTAATT
The DNA here is from genome assembly GCA_037833695.1 of Sechiopsis laciniata. Lineage (NCBI taxonomy): Eukaryota > Viridiplantae > Streptophyta > Magnoliopsida > Cucurbitales > Cucurbitaceae > Sechiopsis > Sechiopsis laciniata. The sequence continues at coordinate 2,025,437 of JBBMKA010000020.1, read as the reverse complement.
CTGTGTTAGGCATAGTGTATTACTTCAGTGCTATAAGCAATATTTAAATTAGTAATATTAGTCTTACAAAATATTACTTTTTAATTTGACTAAATAATTTATTGGAAAAACTAGGTAAATGTCTAAAATTAAAAACTATCTCAAAAAAATATCTACATTTTTTAGACTTTAAATAAATGTTTACTCTTTAATTTAAAAAATAAAATTTAAATAACTAAATGTAAAATTGACAATTATACCCCTGAAAATTAAATCCATTTCTTTTTTTTATATATTATTCCAAATATTAACTTTTTGTGACAACCATTCAAACAAAATTTCACCAAATCTAAACAAAAATCATCAACAGAATTTCACCAAATCTAAACAAAAATCCAAAAATTGGTTTAAACAAAAAAATAAAAATAAAAATGATGAAATATACCAATTATTGAATGGCTATGATCAAATGTGATGTTGTTAATTATAGTCGTTTATTATCCCTAAATCCATGGCATAATTTGTTGAACTAATTTACTAATTTTTTTAAAAAATCATTTTAAAAACAGGAAGAAGTTGTTTTCTCCTTGATTCATGGGAACGTTGTGTATTTTCCTTTTTTAAAAAAAAATTTCACATTAGTACAAAAAAATAGGTAATAGGGGTATTATGGGGAGGAATAATTTATCTCACTCCTACGAATTTGAGTTTAGACATCAATTTAAACACATAAAATGTGTAGACATTCTTCATAATTTTAGACATTTAGTACCATTTCTCTAATTTATTTGAAAATTTTATGTTAAGTAAATGGAATCATTTTTCAATTATATACTTATATAAATTCAAAATTTAAAATATATGTGAAAAGTATAAATATGATACGATGGGTATGCCTATAAACTATACCTATTATAGATATGTACCATCAAAATAAAAGAAGATTAAAACGACTATTTTTCTAACTTAAACATTCCAACCATAAAATTAGAAGGAATAAGTTTTATTTTTTAATTTTAATATATATTTGTGTTTACTTATTTGAACGACTTTTTAATTAAATAATGGAGGTTGAGTTACGTTATAGTGATGAAAAAAACAAGGTGATGAAAAAAACAAGTTCTATATTATCCTGTAATATTCCTCATTCATATTCCTACAATATTTATTTGCAATTCTCTACATATTATTTACAGAAAACATACATCTAAACATTTTAGAATGATTTTCTTAAAGATTCTCTCAAATTTTTATATTTAATAGGTTTTCAAGATAAAGTTTTATTTTAGAGTTACAAATTTTAATAATTGTGGAGAATAATGGGGTTTAAAATTGAAATTAAAAGTTTAAGAAAAATGAAACTAAGAAACCAAGGCCGCAAGAAAGAGTAAAAAATTGAAGATATGATTTCAAAAAGGGGATTCCCAACACAAGCTCTGTTGAAAGAATGAGAATGGCTAAGGTGAAGATCCCGTTTACATATAAATTGGCCTCCAAGATTGGCACAGCTTTCAAAACCATTTCTTATTGGTTTTATATTCATTAACAATATCTCTCTCTTTTTAATATATAATGTTCTCCCTCTTCCAAATTCAAATAACTAAATTTAAAATAAAAAAATACAGCCAAGAGGGAACTGTGGTGGGAGGGCCCATATCAATTTGATTATTAACAATATTAAAATTTTTAAAAAAATTATAAAATTTAGTCTACCTTGAATAATAATTTCCTTATCCTATCTCTCTATTTGAATAGAAGTACATGTATGAAATGGAATGGGTGATAATATTTGTACTTTTTGTGGGCAATATATATTTTTTAATTATTATTATTTATTATTATTTTTTTAATGACTTTTTGTGGGCAAATGGGTGGTGTTGGAAGTTCTAATTGATTAATACATATTAGGGGTGAAAAAAAAGTCCAAAAACCGAGTGAACCAAATCGAACTGATCCATCCAATAGATCGGTTCGATTTTTTAGAAGGACACTGGATCTATTGGTTTAAAAGTGCAGAAAACCCAATTTTTTTTTTGTTCGCTTCGATTTCATATAGAAAAAAGGATAAGAAAACCGAACCGAATGGACCATATAAATAACAAACTAAAAACCCTAAGTTTATGCTTTCAGCCGTTCTCTCGAACCCCTCTTCCACTTCTACGCCTTTTTCTGCGTATTTTCGACTTTTCTGCTTCTTAAACTTCTACCCTCCTTCTGTGCCTCTTCTTCAACTTTTCTCCTCCGAGTTTATCTTCTCGCCCTTCGTCTTCGATTCTAACCATTCTAGCTGTCGCTTGCTTCTCTCTATCAGTCCTCAAGTTTGTCTAAGGTCATCCTCTCAAATTCTTCTATTTCGACCATATAACTTCTTTTTTCATCTTTTAATCTGATGTTTTATACGTTCAATGTGGAGATTATGTTCTTTTTGGGTGATTCATCAGTTAAATACTGTAATTTCAATCTAGGGTTTTGATTTCACTACTCTGTTTCTGTCTCAGTTTACCATAAATTCGTGATTCCCTGTTTATTTTCTCCCTTTAATTTTGTTTGTGTAATATTAAATTGGAACTGTGGCGATTGTTTTGGTGCCTAAGTTTCATGAACTTCAAGGAACTAGACTGCTTGAATTTTTTTTTTTATTTGATTTCTGGTGAAAGATGTTGAAATAATAATAGGTTATCTATTATTTTTGATAGTGGTGAGCTTAATTTCTATTTATTGATCTAATTAAGGCTAGGGTTCCCACCTCTTTTTTCTTTTTTGGTCATCAGTATCTACTCTTGATCTCCATTGGACTTATGATTATGTTTTAAGATGTATTTTACAACAGAGAAAATTTATACTGTGTTTTAAATCCCATGTGTTCTTTTCCTATTTTTCTCTTAATTGCTTTAATCTCTCTTTTTTTCTTTTTTTAATTTTGTTTGTGTGTTTTCTTACTCTGTTTGGTTTGTGTATTTTCTTTCTTGGTTTGATTTGTGTGTTTTATATCTAAATGTGTGTGGACATATTAAAAATCCCAAAATTGAACTAAAAAATCAAACTAAAAATGAGGGGGGAAATTGAAAAATGAATTCAATTCTCATCGAATTCAAAACCAAAAACCGAACCGAACCAATTAAAAACCGATCCAATGGTTTTAGACTTTGTTGGACATTGGATCGGATTCAACTTTAAAAAACCAAAGATATTGGTTCCGTTATCGGTTTGGTTCAAAATCGACAAAAATCGAATCGAGATCACCCCTAATACATGTATATTTGTGAAATATTATTTCTTTTAGCTAAATCTTTAACAATTTTATAATACCATTTGATAATATATAGCAATATTTGATTAAATCTTCATTAAAAAAAAAATAGAGCTTGAAATTATAACTTGTAAATATGGTTTATGAAATACATTTAAAAAAAAATGATTTAAGAATTTGTCTCCCTAACACACCATTTATTTATTATTATTATTATTATATTATTATATTATTATTATTATTATTATCTAAAGCAATTTCATATTCCCTCCATTAGTTGGGGAGAATAAGGATCATTAAATAGAAAAAATATAATAAACTATACCAAACAAATTAAAATATGTTTTTGAGTCTTTTACTCGACAAATTATAATGGGTGATGCAATAAACAAGTTGGGAGATTTTTTTGTATAGGTTGCTTTGTGATTATTATCCACCCATTCACTTCCCTTCTCATGCCTTTGTCTCCTAAAGTATAAGCATCACTCTCATCATTGCATCAACTTTTTTTTTATTTTTTTATTTTATTTTATTTTATTTTTCATATCTTTACCTCTTTCTCTCTATCTTCTGTCACTATGTGTGAGAGAATTTTAAGATACTAACTTCCATTTCAACTCTTAATTATTATAAGATAAGAAAATTGTACAAAGTGGACATTACAAGAGTGATGTGAATCTTAGATTGAACACTAATGGCATGGAACCAAAGCAAATGTCGAAAAGCTCACAAATATGAATGTGATGTATTCCACCTAAAGTTTTTAGGCATCCACCTTATACCAAAAATTTGCTTGTATCTTTTGAGTCAAAGGTATATTTTCCAACTAATTTTATTTTAGCACACAACATTTAAATGGGAATGGTTCAAACTCATGACATTAATGTCATAGACACTATTAAATACTGATAACTCTCAAGAATTGAGAGTTAAATTAGCTTAAAAGAATATATTTTTATTTAGAATTTGTTATAATAAAGTAATATAATACTGAATTTTTCCCCATCATACCAAACTTGTGATTAAGTGAAACATCCTTTAGTTTTCTGATTATGATGCATTATAGAGGTTCGCTGTAGCGAAATGTGCTTCAATGTGTAAATTTGCAAGTGTTAAAAAGAATTGATATTTTCTAGTTTGCCTGCAGCGAATTTGATGGAGCGAAACGGTCTGAAGACTTCGCCCACGCGAAGGCTTTACCTAGCAAGCAGCCCACAACATGTAGATTCCTTTCGCAAATACGAAGCTTTGGGACGTAGAAGAGCAACAAAGGAATATTTGTCATATTCAAAGGGGCACGTGGCAGAAATCGGATGCTGTACGAGTAAATCACAGCCGTTCGTACTTTTCGGCTCTAACTTCGCGACAAAACAGATCATGGAGCAGAAGAAGGTCAGAGCGTCACAGCCGTTGTCAGAGCAGTGATCGTGGAGTAGGATTTCGCAGAGCTTGTCCGGAGCCCTATAAAAGGCGAACGTCTCTTCAGAGTTGACAATGACTTTTTCTCGGAGTTTTCTGGAGTTCTCAAATTCAGAGTAGCTCTCTCTCGGATTTCGGCCAAAAACTTACTTCCCGATTAGGTTTCAAGCCGTTGGAGCGATTTCGCCAGGCTTTAGTTTAGTAGTTGAGTGTCAAGGTTGTATTCCGTAGATTAATCCTGTGTTAGAAGACTGTTTGTAACCGGAGTTCCCCGGAGTTCAACATTTATTCAAATTTCAGGAATTTTCTATCTCTTATCTTATTCTACTTAAATTTTCGTACTCTACTTTCCCGCAATTTCATTTGAGCATGGTTGTTATACATTCTGTCGTTTTTACAGTTTCGACAAACATAAGTAGCTAAATCTGTTATCGGAGGGTCATAGGGAAGTAGGATAATTCGCTAAGGCGAAGTGGTTAGCGAAGAGAGAACCTTTATGCATGCTGAACTTATTTAC
>JBBMKA010000020.1:1996122-2020172 GCA_037833695.1 Sechiopsis laciniata | reverse complement strand
AATAATTAAATAACATAATAATTATGTTACATGTACAAAAAATATTTTTTAAACTAAATAATAAATTCGGGTTGGTCAGGTTGGGTTGGGTTAATTTTAAGTTAACTCTTAACCCAACCCAACTCATAAAAATTTCATGATTTTGAACCCAACCCAACTCAAAAATATATTTAACTCAACCCAACCCGTTAAATTGGGTTGGGTTGGTTTGAGTTACTCGGGTTGTCAGGTTTTTGTTCACCCCTAGTCATGCATGTCATTATTATAACTACAAAGTCACATCATTATGTTTGCAATAACACGGGCTAATCCTTGTGATCAAACATGCATATTTAATTATTTTGGAAAGTCATATTAAAATTACAAAATCCAAGATTTGAGAGAAACCACCCTATGATATCTACATTTTTTGAGTTCAACAAAAATTAAAGGTTGGGAAATTTGAACCATGGCCTTGCTATTACACTTATTGACTCCTATGAGATCTACTTTTTAAATATATATAATTTAAGAAATTATAAGATTTGGGGGTGATTGTTTGCCATATTTGAGGAGGATTTAAATTAAGGATTTATTAACTTCTCCTCGAAAACCTATATCTAAACGAGTTTTTACTAACTTCTTCTCATTTTTATTTTTTAAAATAACTTCTCATTTCTAACCATTCATTTCTAATCATTCATTTATAACTACTCAATCATTTCTAACCACTCATTTTTAATCATTCATTTCTAATTACTCATCATTTCTAACCACTCATTTCTAATCATTCATTTCAAATCAATCAAAATAACTCTTTTTTAACCACTCATTTTTAATCATTCCTTTTTTAATTATTCGAAATAACTACTCATTTTAAATCTACATCCAACACAAGGTTTTGACTCTAACTCCTCTACACAAAAACCACATTCAAACGAGTTTTTTGCTACAACTCTCAATTTTTAACTATTCAAAATAACTCCTCAAGCTAAATTGTCCTTAAATATGGTAAACAAACATTCCCTTCGGGACCACATATACCATAAAATAGTATTAAAATATGGGTGGATCCACTTTCACATATAAAATAGAAAAATATATTTTTGTAACCCATAAATTTGGGGTGTAGTTTTTATTTGGTATTAGTGTTTCGAAATCAAATGCTCTTACAGTTACATTTAAAAAATATTTAGCTTTAATCCATGGCATTATGCTCAATAATCCCTGAAATAATTTTTTTTAAAAATGTTAGTTACATGCCCTAATATGGGCTACGATAACGACTATAATTTTAAATTTTAATATATTAATGATGAAGCCGTTATTTTGATATTAACGTAAAATAAATTTAAAGGAAATAATTGTATAAATATAAATTAAAAAAATACGTAAGCATTATTGAAACATAAGGACCAAATAGATATACACTACACTCAAAACTTAATAAAGACCAAAAAAGTATTGTTCCCATAAAATATAACCAAATCAGAAAAATTTAGAGAGCCATGATCTCTTGGCCCCCTCTCTATCCGCAATGCATGTGATCACGAACCACCCAATAAGATCCTCCAAGGTTTTGAGGCCATGTAGGCCGCATCAAAATTCAGCTTCTAACACCGAGCGGGGGCACATCACCCTAGTTTTTTTTTTTTTTTTGAAACAAGGGTAATCATGCCCATCCTTAGGTCAAGTATCGGAAAACATCGAAGGAGTAACGTGACAGGTGAGTCTCGAACTTGAAATCTTGAGGGGAGCATACTTTCAAAGTCCAAATCCTTAACCATTGTGCCCCAGCTCTTTGTAATTGATTTGATAATAAGGAAGAAGCTGCTCATCCTGCTGGTGGTGGACTCAACTATTGGGTTCCCACTATTTCAACAAATACAACAACATGCTGGTATAATAAACAAACCCCAACAAAATCCTCATGGAATTTTTTTTAATAAAAAAAATGTAGAAAATTGCACCTTTCTCATTCATTTTGATAATATTGCTGATATAGAGAGAAGTTTTCTTCTTTTTGTCATATGCAGGCTGGTACTCTTATGAAAATGTCAATACTGTTTTCAGCCTTCCCTTTTTTGGTTGGCCTCACTTGTCATGATTTATATCTTTTTGGTACATCATTATTCTAGTTTTGGGGACTTTCAAAAGATCAAAACAAAATTTCTCTGGTCCATTTCATAATAAGATCACTAAATCCCTCTTTCATGTGATCCGTAGTTGTTCATGCTAATTCAATACCAAAAGGAATCTGTTAAGACACTGGTTTGATAATCTTAACAATCACAAGAAAATTGTATTAAGATAATAGATAGAGATTATAATACTATTCCAATAGCCTTTCGAGAGGGTTAAGTCCTTCACAACCAAAGTATTTGTTAAGGCAATGTCCAAATATTTTCTTCTTTTTTCCAAAGACCCTAACTCCGATCCTCTATTTATATAAAGACCCTTAAATACTAATTACTATTATATCCTTATATATTATACTAATATTCTCATCTAACTTTGGTACCCTATCAGAAGTCCAAGTTTAAAAAAAAAAAAAAAAACCAAGAAATCGGAACTTCGCTCTCCTATAGAAGTCCAAGTTTTTTTAAAACAACAAAAGCTTCTCTCTTTTTTATTTACCCTTTGCTTTTCTAAATATTCTCTTTGCCTAGCATAATTGAATACGAATTTGGATATATCATTTATTTAAGTTGAAACTCCTCAATCTTTTGTCTTAAAAGAACTGAGAGTGATGATGAAGAAATATGTATCTAAGGAAATAAACTTCATCATAGTTCTTGCTAACAAATTAAATAATTACTCATATATGTACAGGTGGTCTTTTATATTTTTGTTCAACGAACATATGATTTAAAATCAAACATTTAAATCTCCTCCCCCAACTTGTACTAAAAAAACTAAAATAAAATAAATCAGACATTCAAATCATATATAAGGATTTATATTTGAACTTTACCGTCACTGGTTCGATCCTAAAAATCAGCATTTGACTCTCATATTATTTGAGAGTAATTGTACCCTCTCTTTAGAATTTGTTGGTCTCCTTCCTAAATTTGTACTAAAAAAATTAGACCTTTAAAAATGTATAAAAGAAACTTAGTATTATTTAGGATTTATATTTCTATAATTTATAACTCATGTGAGAGTTTGGTTGAAAAAATTATTTAAGACATGAACTTCTAAAGGATAGGGACTAAATTTATTATTTACCCATAATAATAATAATAATAATAATAATAATAATAATAATAATAATAATAGTAATAATAATAATAACATAATATCAAACATTCACATCAAATTAGCCTTTGGACATGGCCATGCATGCACCTAATGGGATTATTCACTCTTTTGATGATCAACATCATCATCATGAACCTGCTTAATTCTGAGATTCATTCCAAATATTATGTTGTCGCTTTTAATTTGAGACCCATCTGCCAGGGTTAGGAGTTCATTTTTTAATCATTATGTTCGTTGAACAAAAATACAAAGATACAGTCTTTTACTACGGTAAAAGTTTGTTACTCTTGGAGTGAAATTTGTTTTCATTGAAGTTAAAGTTTTCTTGTGAATTTAGGTTTTTTTTAGTTAGGATTTTATGTATTCTGTATATAAGCACCACATTATAAAGGTTTTATTTGGGAGAGGTATTTGAGATATTGTAACAATATTTGTGAGGGGAATTAGAGTTTTGAGTTTGGGTCTTCTTTCTTTCCTTTTTTGTATTTGTGAAGCAAGTATCAGAATTTGGCTATCGTAGGAAATTTGTGAAGAAATTTGATATCTACTACAAATTTAGTAATGGAATGTTATTGGTCATTAAGATCAATTCTGTTACATTTAACTAGAAAATTGATTGATGGTATGTATGTGCTTCTTGATTGTACTTGTTGGTGAAGTTAAATTTGAACCTTTGGATATTTCATTTTATGAGCAATGTATTTTGAACAATTCCTCTATAGTACTTAGTTTTATAGTTAAAAAATATGGGTTTGATAGAGTTTTGCAGCACATTCATTATGATTTGTGAGTTCATCTAGGATCCAAATTTGTGGTGACATTAGAAATTTGTTCTTCATATTTGATGATTTGGTTTCAAGAAAATTATGTGTCGATTTGTTTCCCTCACACCTTCAGCCTTACCAACTGATTAAAGATAGATAAAGATTAGTTATGAAACCACATCCAATTTTGAAAAAATAAACTTGGTAAATTAATCATCGTATCGCACATCATCTTTTTTCAATCATCGTATTATATTATGTCTTATATTGTTTTGAATTTGAATTTTGTTTTGAAATTTGGATTGAAGATTTAGTTAGAAAGATAGATTTTTTTTTTTTTTTTGTATAACAAGACTTGGTTGGCAGTTGACAAATATCTTAATTTGAAATTTGTTATTTGCAAGTGGTTTAAAGGTTTGGATAAATCTCGTTATAAGGATAGACTTGTGATGAAAAGTTTCACACAAGAAAAGACCATATTGGTTATTTGAGGTGTTTTCACATGTTGTCCATTTGATTGTTAATACAAATTTCTTGTATGAAACTTTGGATGAGGATTTGATATAGTCACTTGGTTCTATTCACGACGACAATCATCATTTAGTTTGGCATATGTAGAAATTGGGTTATGATGCTTATTATACTTCTCTAGTATTTTGATGATATTTTACTTGCCTCAATCAGTTGTTCAAAAATAAGAAATTTGGTACATCGAATAAGTATGATTTTGATATGAATGATCTGAAAATTGTTTTCAAATATCTATTTGTTAAATTTGTTTATTCTCGTGATTTGGGTTATGCATCTAAAAAGGGCATGAGAAGTTTAACATGTTATGTGTTCTTGCTCTATATTAGTGTCATCAGTTGAAAATTGAACTTAAAGTATGATGTTTTTCTCAATTCTACTAATACGGTATATTTTGTTTTTGTTGAATCGGTCAAAGAATTAATTCTGGTTAAGGGGTTGATTTATGAAATTTTGAATGTCCTGTAATGTTGTTCAACATTTTGATAATCATGGTATTCTAGTATTATCTAAAAATCATAATTTTGATCGAACCAAACATGTATTTGTGAGGTTCATTTGTGTTTGTGATGTAGTACATGGTACAAGAATTGATTTGATGAAGATCAACACCATTCACTTGTAAGTTGATATTATTAAGTTTGAATCAGTTGTAGATAGTTTTGAGTACCGTTGATTAAACCAAACTTGAAATTGGATAATTTTTTTATGACCATTCTAGAAATTCGAGTTAAAAGATACTTCCCACTTCTTCCTAAGTTCATCAAGAGAGTAATTGTGGTAAATAGTGATTCACATGTACTTGGAAACTTTGTTTTTGCCCTTTATTATAGTTAAAGTTCGTTATCCTTGGATAAATTTGTTCTCTATATGAGTTAAGATTCCCTTATAAATTTAGTATTTTCCTCTGCATTAGCGTTTTATGTATTCCTCTATATTAAACTCTACATCAGGAGAGAAACATTGATTCATTAAATAAATTTGAAGTTTCAAAATTGATTTACTTTTTTTAAAAAATAGAAAATTGATTTACTAATTAATAAAAATATCAATAAATTTAATTCAAGAAACCACTCAAAATATATATTTCCAAAATTAAAACTTAATCAAAATTTTAGGTTAACTTTGGTTTGGTTCTTTACTTTGAAATGAGATACACATTTCCAAATATTCAATTTATTTTATATTTCCAATTGTCATACGATAATTTTGAAGTTGATTTAAACCAAAATAAGTTCAATAATTATTAATAATATTAATGAATTAAATTAAAGAAATAACATGATATATATTTCTAAATATAAAGTTAAGTATTATTTAATTTTAAAACTATTTAATAATTTAAAATTTTTTATTAAGAAGATGAAATTTATATTACCAATAATAAGACATCAAATACCCACCCAACCTCTCAGCCAAAACAAAGTTAACTTCTGATTTTTCACTCCAAAGCAGAACCCCTCCAAATCCTTCATCCTCCCATAAATCAAACACACTTAATAATTTCTAAGAAATAGCAATTCAATACAATTAACCATAATGTTTATTTAGTGCAACAACATTTAGGGTTAGGAGAAACAAATTTGCAATCTCAAAACCGAGAATACATGCCTGCCAACTACCATTACCACAATATTAATATTATCTCAAAAAAATTTTTAAGAAAAAACATAATATTAATATAGAAATGAATAATTTTTCAGAAAAGAAAGAAATGAAAAGTCAAACTCGAAATAACTTGCAAGATATGAAAGTAGATATCCTACAAGCTTTCACATTAGAGAGATACACATTTTTGCCGTATATTATAAATAGTGGACAAAATTTTATCCAAGCTAATTTGAAACTTGGATTTTGAGGCTAAAATTTAATTTTGACAGGATTATAAATATCAGAAAACAAAAGAATTTATATTAATAACCTTACCGCAGACTGAATGGCAGATAATTCTTCTTCCCCAACTTTCTTCCATATCCCACCTATCAACAAGCACCCTTTAACGCCTTCAAGTGTCTCAACATCTTCTGTCTCAGATTGAAATTTTCCATTTGTTTCCTTCATTTTCTTGACAGCACAGCTATCCAGTTGCTGAGTATCAAAACTGGCTTCCCTCTTGCGGCTACGGTTGCCAAGTTCACAGTTCTCTTTGCTTCTCAGATCATCTGAAGCATGTTTGTTCTCGGGATTGAGGTCGAGAACAGGAAGGCGACCAGAAGAGCCCATCGAACGAGGCAACATACCAATTGGACATGGGGTCCATGAACTTACCACAGTCCATTTGCTGGAACTTCCTACATTTCCGTCTACTGGATTTGCTGCCAAGTTGATCTTTCGTTTGCTGAGTTTGATCATCTCCAGTTTTCGACTTGCTTCACGGAGCGACTCCACGTGGTTTAAACTGTTAACGGAAGTGGTTTGGGTGGGGTTTACTTCATCGAGAATAAGTGAATTCGGTAGATTAAGAGAGGATAGCTTGTTCAGTTTCTTAACTAGGAAACCAGCATCCAATAACTGAGCAAGATCAGTGGCTGAATCCATCAGTCGGTTGTTGCCAGGAGCTGATACCAGAAGGCATTTACGTATCAACTCCTTAAGAACACCTTTCGGAATGTGTTTTCCAGAAAAATCTTCTCTTTTGCGCTTAAGTTTTATACCCTTGAGCTTTTCAACGAGCCATGCAAACAAAGAGGAAAGTTGTGTGACTTGACAGCTCTCCATTTTGTGGTCTGAGGACATGAAGAACTCACTTTCTGCAAGAACCAAAAAAAGGCAATAAGAAAGCCTTTCACAGAGAGAGAAGAAGCAAGAGGAGGGCTAGAGAGCGAGAAGATACAGACTTCTTAGCATACCAGCCTCAATAATCAACTTTAATCAATACAAATGCAAGGATAAAATCAGTAGCCAATAAAAATAAGTAAATAGTTTCCAATGAAAAATATATGTTTTTTAATAGAAAACACCAAGTGAGGTCCTATGTTGGTAAAGGCTTAAAGGTCTCCGAGGTATGTTCCCACGAGTGAGCAGGTAAGGTATCCAATACCTTCTTCTTAGATCAATGCCAAACACAAATTAAAATGAAAAATAATACTCTAAACAGCAATAAACTTTTAATAACCAGCAGTAGATGCTTCATTCCATGAAATAGAAAGGGAATACAATAAGGAATAACAAAGAAACAATATGAATACTGTTACCCGGTGAATTCGAGAGCATCAGAACCTCTCCTCCAAGTCTTTACCTCCGCTATTTATAACAGAAATCATCAACTAATTACCAAAATACCCCTTACCTATGAAGCACGGACACAGACACAAATACGGGATCCAGATTCGACACGACACGGCGATACGTCAATTTTTTAAAAACTAAGATACAGATACGTTTGAGATACGACAATTTTACTAAAATAAAACGTATGAAATTGAATTTAGGTTAGCTTTTTTCTTTTTATAATTTTACTAAATAAAACATATGAAATTGAATTTCATTTTAGTAGCAATAAAACGGGTTCAATAAAGTGAAAATAAAGGGTGGGCTCACTAAAATGAGTTTAATTTGGTGAATATAATGGGTTGGACTCATAAAAATGGCTTTTAAAAAATGCAAAAGTATTCTCACGTATCCTGGCCGTTTCTTAGGCGTATCTTGCCGTATCTGTGTTCGATGCGTATCTGATACAGATTCTTAGCCCAAAATGGTCTGCCTGTGCTTTATAGCCCCTTACCATTATTATACTAACTAATAAATAGGACTCTTACATAAGCTTAACTATAAGATCCTCCATATTGTCTACCGAGTTTGGACGTTGGAATGGGCACGGGTGCCCGTCGATATAAAGGGGGGCGAAGCTCCAATTCCCGATTTTATATATATACACACATAGCACATACTAAGCATGTACAGAGAAATATTTAATCATACCATATTCAAAGGCTTCTTGAGTCTTGATCTTCTCTAGAACTGCCTCAAGCAGATCTAAAAGCAATTCTGGTTCCTTACTTGAGATCTTAACAATTGCAAGCTTCCAGCCATCCAATACGGAGCTTCTAGATTTTTTGGAATCATCAGGAGATGCCAAGTCCGATGACCTCATTGCCTTCCGCAAGAATTCCAACAATACAGATACAAATTCTGAAGAGAATGTAGAATATAACTGAATAAGAACTTTCAGTGTCTTGCCAGTCTTTGCCTTCAAACCTGAAACGGTAGGTTTATATGTTAATATCTCATCTAAATCTAAGGACTTAATGTTAGCATAACAGCTGCAAGTACAGGCATGAGGAAATCAACGACGGAGGTCATTATCGGCTGCAAGTGCATGCATGGACAGAGATGAGGACTGGAAAACACAGGTATTGTGAAGATAGGACGGCAGTTCATGGGGCAATGAAGAAAAAGGGGGAAAAAAATAATCAGAGAAAATTTTAGAGTGGGTTGATATGTTGTCTTGTTGAGCTGGATTTTACTGAAATAGTTGAGGCTTAGTTTTTCCGAAGACAAGAAAGTTGTATTTTGATTGTTACCCAATTTTAAGTTTTTAATTGTTTTTTTTTTTTTAATAACCACACCTCAAGGACAAAGGACAATGTGCATTTTAGAAGCGGGTGATAATATTGATAGGATTGCTACCCAATTTTAAAGGGTATTTTGATTGTTACCCAATTTGAAGTTTTTTTTTTTTTTTTTTTAGTAACCACACCTTTAAAGACAAAGGACAATGTGTGTTTTAGGAGCGGGTAATAATATTGATAGGATTGCAATTAGGATTGAAAAGAGAATTAGAAGGTATTAAGGGTATGTTGTAATTAGTTGAGAAGTTTGTTAGGAAACTTCGGTTATAAATATAATGAGCAAGAAAGGAGGAGGTTGACAATATTTTGGTGAGTGACTTAGGGCTTGAGATTGAGAGATCTAAAGAGAGGAAGGTCGAAGTACCTCAAACACTTGGTTTATTTAGTAATTCCATTGCCTTTCATTTTTCAATACATCTAGATTCTATCACAAGACTACAAAACTCTATGTTTAATTATATCCGCACACTGTAATATAACAAATATATAGATAATATGGCCTTTAAAAGGGATAAAAAGAACACGTACGTTTTGGCTTCACCGCTGGTCCATGCTGAGGATTTTGCTTCTCTTTTAAATTGAAAGCCAAATCATGAAGTCTGGATTTGATTTCTTTTCTAATGGTAGTACTTATATCACCTTGAAATGGAATTGCTTTCTCCTGAGGTTCCCAATAATAAGACTTCAACCAAAAAAGTGCCTGAAATAACCAAGAATCAAGAAGGCTTCAGTTTACTTCCCCTCTCAGTTAATCTTCTAAATTTAAAATACTTCTACAAAGAAATAATATATTTAAGTACAAACTGCTGCAAACGAAATATAGAAAGAACAGAACCGGGAAATTTGAAACTAGAGATTAATCATTAAGAAGAAAAGGAGTGGATAGGGTTCAAAACCGTTAAATGGAGACACAACAAGAATTTAAAGAGTTCATTCCTAATAGTCTTACCTTGGTTGAGGCACGCCGAACCACATGAAGAGCTGGAAGTTCACGATGAGAGCCCTCTATAATCAATGCCAAAAGAAATTTGAAAATAATTACAATCGATTAATTTTAGATAACCTATCATTGAGAATGAATGACGTTGCAAAAAAATAATAATAAAAGGGAAGTACAATTGACAAGTGGTTCAGACATGTTTGCAGCGTATTTAGGAAGATGATAAAACTTGGAGAAAGATGTTCATAAAGTGATCTTTGGTATTACTAAAGAAAAAGAGACGCAAGAAAAATAACGATAGCCACACAAAATGATCTTTGGTGTTACTGACCATGACGAATATCAATTAGTACACGAGGCAAACCAATAGCATCAGCTGCCACAGCAATTGAAACCTCTGTTTTCTTGCGTGTCTTCTCAACAACACCATTTACAAGCCTTCAAAATAAAATAAAAAATAAATTGAGTTTTTTGAGATTCTTCGGAAGAAAAGTTTACTTTCATTCTGTAATCTTGTAAAAATAGTGAAAGAAAAAATCTAATTCAATACAAAGGTTCACCAAACACCAAACTCTATCTCAACTTTTTTTAATCAGTAGAATGAGTATTTGTATTTTCATGTTATGGAACATCTTACCTCAGACTTACAGCTAATGCAAATAGGTTAACATGTAAGACACATTACAACATCATAATTAACTATATATATTTTCTATATGGCTACCCTGGATCTCATGTAATCAGTTCAAGACCGTGAGATTGTAAATCTTCCTTAAGACTAAGTCATATAAATGAACCAATGCCATTCTAGGAAGTGTGAACTATGTTAAAAAAATGAAAGCAAGCTACTCTGTAAATAAATAATACGGAAAAGGTTCCCCTATGATAACCTTTAGTTAATAAGACTTCAAAGGTCAGAATAACGAGTAATACTAATAGGTTAATGTTTCATCTTATAACTTACTATAAAGAAAAAACATTACCTCATAATGGACATGCAATATAACATGGCTAGTGCTTCCTCTGACAATGAAACGCTATTTAATTGGCCGTCTGTACCATGAACTGAAGCATCCACTAATTGATTTTTTCTGCAACAAATGAATAAAAGAAACTAGTGAACACCAGTAGTGTTTCCACATAAAACACCATACAACCTTGGTTTACAAAAATATTTGTACTCACATGAAAAAGTTTTTTTGGATAAGAAACAATTTCATTATAGGTATGAAATGATATGGTGAATGCCATTTACAAAAAGTATCTCCAACTGCTCAAAATATTTGTACTCACATGAAAAAGCTAACATTAATAATAGACACAAAAGAAAATAGTCAATAAACATCTTGATTGTTTGGGATCTATAAAACACCCATTTGATTAAAATTAATCGTTTTGAAGTTTAAACAATCGTTCATAATATATAATCTCAAAATGTGCGCTTCTATCTTGAAAGTTGACAAACATGAAAGTATAGAACTACATAAAATAGCTCGAGTAGGAAAAAGTACTAGCTTTTTTTTACATATATATAAATAAGTGTCTAGGTCATATAACACACAACTCGACTATTCTCATGACAGACATCCGACCCTACTACATTACGCGCAACTTGACTAATCTAACGACAGATGACAAATGTCCGATCCTACTATATTTAGTTATCAAGTTAACTCACAGGAAATTAATTCTTAGGTAGTTAGTTACTATGATTGAACTCATAATCTTAAGCACTTTAATACTTGATAATTTACATGATCCTCATTAGACTACAAGGCCAAGGGAAGGTTTTATAAGGTGTGAAAGTTGGTAAGAAGTGGGAATTGAAGCATACATGAAGGAAGGATCCTTTTGTTGGATTTCGATTATAGATGCTGTAACTTCAACGACAACTGGAAGACAGCCCCTGCTCCTCCATGTTGATATCTACATTCAAACACAAACATCACAAGCCAAAAAAATAAAGAAAAACAGCAATTTGAATCTAGAAAAGGATGGATGAAAGGTACAGAAACCAGGAAATTGCGCTACATAACATAGTGAAATTTACAATTACAGATAAAAACGTAACTTCAGGAATTAGCATAATGGAGACTAAACATGTGGCGTAGATAAGTCTAAGAATCATCCATAGAAAGTAAGCTTACTCTTTCCAACGCGGCGGCGACGGAGTCTGGAGAATCGGAGAAAAGTGATTGGCTAACGAAAAGCCATTCGCTCCAAGTCGACCAGGGCACCAATTTGCGGCTGAACGACGACGAGTTCTCTTCTTCAGTCTCTACGCGAACTTCTTCAAACCCTAACAGCGGCTCCATGAAAACGTACTGCTAAAGTACTAGGCGTTTTCGCATACAAGAAAAGCAAATCGAAAGACCCGTACACAGAGAAGAAAGGATCAAAGAAGAGTGAAGAACAGTTGCAGTGAGAGCAATGCTTGAGAATGATGGCTGACGCCGGCGGCCGCTGGAGTCGAGCAGAGGTTAATGAGACGCGTTGGTGAATTTATATCTGAAAATCGATATCTTTTTTGAAAGAATAGATAAATAAAATTAAGGAAAAATAAAATGTGGCTTAAACTTGTATCAAAATTGCTCTTTTTAAATTAGTCTAAACTATTTTAATGAGTATTTAAAGAGGGATTAATATAGTAAATTGTATTAGGATATGGTTGCTTATTGAGGGGTGGTAGCTTGTTTGGATTTATTTTTTTTGTGGAGTAAGAGAAATTTATTATTTATTAATGATATGATATTTATGATTTTTTTTTTTCAATCTATTTATTATTTTAAATCTCAAATTATTTTTTTAGGCTTGAGATTTTATTTGGGAATATCAATTCATTTATTTGTAGTTTTAATTTATATTATTAAATTTTTATATTGCTATTTTTATTTGTCAATTTATATCTATTTTTGTGAGAATACTTTTTATGCCAACATTTTTTTTATGATATAAATTTGATTTCATATTTCTAAAAATGACATAATTACGACAGTTAATTTTTATTGTTAAATGAATAAGAATAATTTTCAATTAATTGAATTATGAAACTATTGTTAGTTTAAAACGATGAAATATATTTTTACAATACGATATTTTGTGAATGAGAATAACTTCTAATTAATTAATTGAACAGTAAATATATTATGTAGATAAAAATATATATTTATATTTTTTAAAATAAACATATTTTCATAAAATATGATATGCAGTGAATAGAAATATAGATATATTTATATATTAAAATAAAATTATATCATATAAAGGAAAATTTTAAAATAAAACCTAATTCAAAATTGAAATTTTGAAAAAATAAAATAAAATCTGAAATTTTATAAAAGCTACAAATCACAATTTTATATCTATTTTAAATTATGAAACTTTTTTTTAAAATACGAAAGTGATTATTAAACAACGATTAATTTTAAATTACAAACTATAGTTTTAAAATATGAAATTGATTAAGAAATTGCGGTAGTGGATTAAGGAGAAACTTGGGCTTTCATTCTTTCTTGCACTCCAAGCCCATCAATCTTAACCAATTTGCAGGCCTGAATTTAATTAAAACACAATACTTCCAATTAGAACTGTAAACAAAAATAGATAACAATCGTTTCTTGTGCCCCATGTTTTCTTGGATACAGAAAAAGCGTGAAAAAATTAGCAAATATAACCTGTATTCTTGAAAAAATATAATAAAATACTTAAAAAAGACTTTCCAGTGAATAGTTGGTAGCGTGCTAGTTTCATTGTTAGGTAATATTCGTTAAGACCACTGTCGCGAGTTCGATTCTAAAAAACAGTATTTGACGCTTTTATTCATTTGAGAACAGAATCTTCTATGTAGGGTTTATGATCACTTTCTTTCATTTGTGCTTAAAGAAAAACAATTTTTGCAAATAAATGAATAGGGTTGGTTTAATAATATATATATATATAGCAGGATTGTTTAACCAAAAAAATAGGAAATTGTTTCTAATAGAAAAGGAAAAAAATGAAAATAATAAAAAATAGGGATTGCATAAGGGCAAACGTGGGGATTTATATATTTATTTTTAATGTATTTAATAGTAAAAAGGTATTCTTAGAAAGATTTTGGGATTTTGATAGTTTTATAAATATATTTCAAAACTTGAATATACAATACAAATTCTCTACTTCCATGTCAATCTACAATACAATAAATATATTTTTAACATAATTATTCTCTCTATTAACCAAATTTAGAGTTGTATGGTTTTCTAATTAGACAAAGTTATTGGAGAACTTGAAAAGAATTTAAAGATAACAAAATTTCCATGTCACAGCACATAGGTTAGCATATACTACTGAAAAATATAGGGAGAAAGGTCCCCCTTGGCAAAAAGTAAAAGCTTCGAAGAAAAGGATAATGTTTGGCAATATTTGTTCCTGTTAAGAATATGAGCTACTTAAAATTTGCAGTTCCAACTAATCTCTGCAAGAGTTTTGCTCAATTATATCTGTTGCAGATTCAATTGGATGCCATTCTGAATTGATAAACTGAAAAATTCTGTTCCATTTTTCACTAACCAATCATACTATACTACTGTTGTGTGAACAGAATTTTGCAAATTGTTAAAAAATACTTGTGTGAAAGAGTTTTTCAAATTGGTAAAAAATAGGAAAAATAATAATTTTTAAAAATAAAAGGTAAATGGAGCTGGGATCGGGATCGGGGAAATGGGAATGAAGAACACATTCCCCGTCACCATTCCCGTTTACCTTGCGGGAAATTTTTCATTCCCGCTCACTTCTCCATTCCCTGCTTAAAATGGGATTCACCGTGTTCAAGGCAGGTCCCCGCTGGAAAATGGACATCTCTAGTTATAGCATCAATCTCAAACAATACCTGTAGAAGCTTTGACCTGAAGCTATGAGTTTTGCTAACCAAATTCATAGTTCAACCACTCAAACAACAGTTAATTGTATTAATTACACCCATAATTACCATTTAAATGGATCGTGAGCATTTGATGACAACTTCTAAATTATAATGAGTACTCATTTAGTTCATTACTTATTCCATCATAATTGGAATTTCACATTCAATTCTTATAAAACTAAAAATTGAACTCAACAATAAACTAAAAGTTGAAAACGATAAAATGCCCAAGTAAACAAATAAATACTTTTAGGATTCCCTTTTAATATATGGAAAAGAAAAATTGAACTCCGGAGTTAGAAATTCATAACAATAATCAAGCTATCATCAAGAACGAAGTTACATAATATGCATAAGAACATTAAGAACCTGTGGGAGTTTTTCGACTGCCAAAGAGGAACCTGCAATTTCCAATTTCGACGAGCTTAATCCTTCTTCTCTTCAGCTTCTGCATCTCTACAACTCTGTTATAGATCAAATATGTGGAGTGCTTAGTAAAATTTAACAGCACAAAATCGAAGTTCAGTCTTACCACACTACACATCGACATGAGAAAACCATCCAAGAACTTCGTAGCTAATCTCCAGCGGAATCTGTCGTCAAATTCACCGGCAACGGAAATGACTCTCAGGAATTTGCAAGAAAAAGAGAAAAGGGAAACGGCGGAAAGTTGAAAGTGAAACGCTCAAAAGAAGGGATACGGGTGAAGAAGGATATTATGAGTTAGGGTTTTATTTTTAAAATTATTTATAGTAGGTTTTATTTTTAAAATTATTTATAGTATTGGTTTGGTTCGGTTTTTTATTGGTTTTTCCACAAGAAACAGAACCAAACCGAAAAAAATTGGTTTTCTGCCATTTGAAACCGATGGATCCAATGCTCATCTAAAAAATCGAACCGATCCATTGGATCGGTTCAGTCGGTTTTTCGGTTTGTTTTTACCTCTATTGCATACGTTAGACATTTTTTTGCACGTATTTTGTACATATCATAGGTTAGTAGGGGTGAAAAGAAAATCCAAAAACCGAATGAACCGAACCGATCCGATCCAATGGATCGGTTCGGTTTTTTAGAAATGTATTGGATTTATTGGTTTAAAAGTGCAAAAAACCGAATTTTTCTTGGTTCGATTTGGTTTCATAAGAAAAAACCAATTAAAAACCGAACCGAACCAACTATATAAATAACAACTTAAAAACCCTAAAAACCTTATATTCATTCAGCCGTTTTCTTCGACTTCCCCATTTTCTTCTCGCTTCTCATCTCTTCCGTCTCCCACTTCTTCTTCTCTTTGCCAGATAAATCTCCTTCTCCGGCGACGGTAGCAAGCAACAACCTCTCTTCCTGTTTCATCTTCCCCATCACACTCATTTTCTTATATGTTTCAACCTCTCTTATTTTTCTGATTTTATAACAATTCGATATAAATGCCTCCATTTTTTTTCGTGGAGAGTACCATCGAACAATAAAACCATGTGCAATGATGAAGCAAGTTCGATTTCTGTGAGGTTTTCAAGCTTTTGCTGGATTTTGATTTTTTTTTGCCAAGTATTAGAGTGGAAACAATGGATTTTGATCATTACTCTTCGGTTGAAGAAACCTCTACTCTTCATCTTCTGAGTTCGTCTCTCTTCTTGCCTCTTCAACTCCTACAAATTTAAAGGTTTGTTTTCTCCCCTTACTTTTTTTTCGTTTAATTTTGTAATACATATAATTTTCCCCAAATTTAATTTTGATAGTGTCCAATTTAGTTTTTGTTTCTGGAATAGCTTCAATTTCTTCATTTTTTTTCTTCTTCTTAACTATGGCAACATTTTTTTTACTTTTGTTAGGATACTAGAGATTCTATTTACCAGAAAGTGATTTAAAAAAGAACCAAACATATTCACCAGGAAATTGCTTTCTCTTCAATTCATTTTTATTTTTCAATTTCATTTTTTTTATTCTCTGTTTTATCTAATTCTTAAACATTGAACGAAAAGATCCTAAACATTCAACTAAAAAATCACACAACATTGAGTAAAAAAATTGAAAAAAGAATTCAATTCTCAAAACCGAAAACCGATCCAAAACCGAACCGAACCAATTCAAAACCGATCCAATGGTTTTATACTTTGTTGGACATTGGATCGAATCTATTTTTGAAAAACCGAAGATATCGGATCGGTTGTCGGTTTGGCACAAAACCGACCAAAACCGAACCGAAATCACCCCTATAGGTTAGTTACTATTGGCACTTATTCTATACATATCATATTAGAGTAAAGGCGCATATGTTAGTTACTATTGCCCCTTGTAAATATTCTGTGAATAACGTTGTTTCCTTGATTTTTTTTTTCATAAGTTAGACATGGTTGACACATATTTTGTACATATCATATCATAATAATGGCGCATATGTTGGTTACTGTTGCCCCTGTATATATTCTATAACAACGTTCTTTTCTTGATTTTTTTAGTTTTTTTTTTTTTAGTTTGTAGGGATTCTGTTTCCTTGGTTTTTTTTTTTCAATATGACTTTCTAGCTAGTCAAACAAATGAGGATGACAACATCGATCAAAAAAATTTCAGAAACGATTTTTCCAGTAGGTTGAACGAATGTGGATGACAACAACGATCAATTTTTTTTTTCGAAAATGATTTTTCAACATGGTTGCGTGATCGAGTTTTTTTTCTTCCGAAAACCAGAAAGATGTCCCTTGTGATCAACTATATCTTAGGGTAGGGGTGTTCAAACAACCCGACAACTCGAGTAACCCGAACCAAACCAACCCAATTTGATGGGTTGGGTTGGGTTAAATACATTTTTGGGTTGGATTGAGTTCAAAGTTATGAAATTTTCATGGGTTGGGTTGGGTCAACAGTTTACCTAAATAAATCAACCCGACCAACCCGAATTTATTATTTAGTTAAAAAATATTTTCTTACCTATAACATAATTATTATGTTATTTAATTATTTAGATTATATGTATATTTATTTAATTTAATTATTATGGTTAAACATTTTATTTTTTAATATTTTTTTAAGTCTTTGTAATCTATATATCATGATAAAAATATATACTAAAATTATGTCATCTATTTTTGTTGGTTTTAATTATCTATTTGTTTTATGGAAGTCGAATTATGCCATCTATTTTTTTTAAATTATCTATTTGTTTTATGGAAATCGAATTATGTCATCTATTTTTGTTGTTTTAATTATCTATTTTTTTATGTTATATAGTTGGGATCTTTTATATGAACTATGATGGTAAAACTAATAGTGAGTGACTTTTGATTAAATATTTTGCATCTTTAATATTTATATTCATTTCATTAACTTGATATGATAATGATTGGATATTGTATTTGGTTTATATATATAGTGTATGTCTAATTTGATAAAAATATATATATATATTTATATTTGCAATGTATTGATCAACCCGATGACCAAATCCAACTCGAAAGTATAAGAGTTGGGTTGGGTTAAATTGTCTCTTTAATTGGGTTGAGTTGAGTTGGAAAAGTGACCAACCTGAAAATTTGGGTTGAAATCCTTCTACAATCCAACTCAACTCACGTACAACTTTATTCTAAGGTGAGTTTTTTTCTTGATAAAATATTAGGGAAATGGTAGGAATTGGCTAAATTTAGAGAAAAAATAAAGGTTACGGCTATTTTGTATGGAACTTTAAATTCATGACTAAAAAAAAAATCAAGAGAGGAGAGATGAATGTTTCCCTCCTCAAATTACCCTTAAGTTCTTTTTCGTTTAGGTGTTTAATGAAAAAAAAAAAAAAAAAAAAAAAAAAAAAAAAAAAAAAAAAAACTCTTAAATCTAAGCATAACTAATCACTTTTTATTTTATAATATTTTATTTTTCCTAAATCTAAGCATAACTAATTTTATAATATTTCAAAATTAAAATATTAATAATAATTAACAGATCTCTAAGATTTGGGGAGGTGGCTACAAAAAACAAAAAAAATGAAAATCACGATCGACTGCACCATGAAAAAAAATGGAAATTATGTTTGATCACAGGCGCCTACAAACCAAATTTGCCAAGATGGGGTTGAAAAATCTAAAGGTATAGGTTTAAAGCAGGATCACGACGTACAATGGATGTACAACAGGTTTGCGAACGGGTTGTACAATGGATGTTGTATTCTGACCGACCCCGTTGTCATTCTCATTCATCCGACCAGCTAGAAGATCGTTAAAAAAAATAAACAAACATGATCATCGTAGCCACCGCTATAAAAAAATTTTAAGAAAAACAAGGAAACAAAATCCTAATGATTTGATTATGTATAGAATATGTGCCAACAGTGTCTAATATATGCACAAACTAAAAAAAAAATCAAGGAAACAACGTTATTCATAGAATATATACATAAGCAATAGTAACCAATATATGCACTCTTATTATAACATGATATGTACATAATATGTGCCAACATTATCTAACTTATGCACAAAAAAAAAAAAAAAACTAACGTATGCGTCAATACTCTGTACAGAATAGGTACCAACAGTAACTAACATACAATATATACAGAATATGTGCAACCAATGTCTAACATATGCGGAAAAAAATAGTAATAAAGAAAACATAATCCCTACAAAGTAGAGATTCTATTAGATATAAAATACGTGTCAACCATGTCTAACATATGCAAAGAAAAAAAAAAAAAAAAAACAGAATCACAATAATGTAGGAATTCGATTTAGACGCTAATATCTTTAAAAACCAGAGTCATCGAGAGATTTGAAAGTTTACACTAGAAAAAAATGTCGGAACACCCAAAAGGATTTGAAAGCTTACACCGAAAACGTTTATATCTTCATCAACATGGCTCCAATGTCGGTCCCTTTCAAAGTCTCGGGAATCGGAGCCCAACAAAATGAATGCATCCGTATTTTTCACGTGGGGCTATCATCATTCGCAAATGCATGAGTGGAGGGTTTCCGCGGGGTTGTTCAATTGGAAGAAAGAATCAAAATGAACTTTTCATCTTCTTCAAAAACGGATATTTAAGGTGCTCATAAAACTCAAACTCAAGTATTATTCCCAACAATTTTTTAATTAAAATTTAATTAGACTTACAATAATCACACCAACCAATGAGAGTATGTACGACTTATGAGAAGGGGATGTATAGCTATATTTGTGAACATTAAGAACAAAATTTTGAAATTAGTATAAATTTTAAAATTTTCAAAATCCCCAATTTTATGGTATTTTATAATTATGTTTGACTAATGTTTTTAGAAATAGTTAGATGGTTTTAGATTTTTCTAGATTAAAAAAGGTAGTTACAAATAATCTATTTAAAATAGATTAAAAAAAAAAAACTCTATGAAATATAAGAGGGGTACAATTGTAAACTACTTTTTATATTAAAATTAATTAAAATTCGAAATAAAAAAAAGATAAAATTGAAAGTCTAAAGATCTTTAGCCACGTCTCTAATTATTTTTTAAATTCTAGTCATTTACGTATTGAACGTTTAATGATTATTTTTTTAAAACTAGAATTCGGGTCAAAGTCTATCAATTCAAGCTTCACAAGAATCTGGAAGCGGACCAAATCCTTTGTTGTTTGTAAGTCTTTTTTTTTTTTAATGATGTTTATGTTTTATGTTTATGAAAAAGTTGTTTAAATTTTGTTGTGTTGTTTTATATTGTTGTACTAAAAATTATGATTTTGGATAGGGAAAAACTACTTATCTTCCACCAAGGACATCAACTAGAACTTTGATGAGCAATACATCAAATGAAAAAAGAGAAAAATTGCCCATAAGAGGAAAATTGAAGAAAAAAGTCACAATAGAGTCATAATGATTTCGAAATCTCGAAGAAGCCGTCCAAGAGATGATAAGCTTGGCGTAGTCACGCACTTTTGTAAAATTAGGCCTCATGTGAATTTTGTGTATAAGATTAGAAAGTGTGCATGAACTTAAATGATTGTTTTTTGTATACATGTACATTGTGGTAGGTGGTAGAATTTTTTTTTTTTTTTTTTTGGTATCTAATCTTTTAGGAGGATGCAATTTGATGACACTACTTAGTGGATTTGTTTAGTTTGTGTTTTTTGTATCTAAGAACAAGTTGAATGATGCTAAATAGTATGAGCAGGTTAAAGTTTGATAACTTTTGCAATTGATATATTTTGCCTTGAAGAGCTTTTAAATTTTAGAGAGTATATTTAGAAGTGAAAAAAGATTATTGAGGCAAAAAGGACTTACAATTCCTATGAAAGGTAGTTATGATTAAAGTTTCATACCATTTTTAAGTGTGAAAGATCATAAGTTGCACAAGTTTAAAACAATCTGATGCAAACTTAGAAAAAAAAGAGATCCAATTTCATATCAACACAAGTTTTCTTATTTTTTTTGTTCAATTGTTGGTATTGTGATCCATTTATATGACAGATTCCTATTGTAAAAAAAATGCATGGAAATTAAAGTTAACAAACTTCAACCAATCCATCAATCTCACTTTAAATATTTTTGTTTACAAAACATAGATAAACTATATAAACACATAAATCTAATTCGACCAACAACTATATCAAAATAATATTAAGCAACTTGTCCAACATCAACAAGCCCGTTAGCCACCATTTATATTTCTTTTCTTTGATTTTCAAAGTGGAAATCTTCTCTTTCAACTCCACACAATCTTCTTTCTTTGTTGGCATATCACAATTTTCCCATGTTCACATATTCTTTCATCATACCATTCAAAATAGTTGCAAGAGTTTCCTTCCTATAATCAAACCCATAAATTTGTAAACATAAATTATAAAAACCAAACAAGAAAAATATAGAAAATATTCAAGTATATACAACTTACTCAATAATTTATACATAAAAAAAATCTCCTAGATGAATTTCCTTTCGTCCTCGAGGTTACCAATGTTGTTCTTTGTCCACAATAGCACAATTTGATTTCTCTTTGCTATTTACATTTTAATTTGGTGGCACTTCTCAATTTTTTTTTAGAACATGTATTAGAATCTTCTTTCTTCCTATTTAACATCCATTTCTGTGTATGCATTAGTGAAAGCAAAAAGATAGTCATCTGTATAAAAAAAATACTACGACAAACTTCAATTGAATTAATGAAGAATGAAAAAAAATATGAATTTTAACATGCTAATGATACAAGGTTGTGATGATGAATGAAAAATAAATTCATTGATACTTAAACCAAATTTAATATGACAAAAAGGAAAAATTATATTGACGGATGAAGATGTTGTTGTGAACAACCTTCTCTAATAACAGAAGGAATAAGTAGAAAAATACTGAGAAATTAAAAGGAAACAACAAAATAGAGAACACAAGAATTTACGTTGAAAAACTCCAAATTGGAGAAAAAATCATGATAGAGAGAAATTTTACTTTGTGAAAAATTGCTACAATCACACAGAATTCTCTTATCGGCCCCAATTATAAAAACACTTTCTTCAAAACTTATACTACTCACACCCTTTGCCCCACTCTCTACAAGAGAATACAAAAAGACTTTAACTAGAGTCTAACATTAAGCTTAAAATGCTTCTGACTGGAATGCTTTGAAACCAAAGCCTCATGCTCGTTTTATAGAGCTTGGAGCACACCACTACCTTGCATCTTTCTGATGTGGGACGAATTCACTTCTAATATTTTGCCAAAATCCAACAAATTCCACCTTGGTGAGATATTTGAAGAATCCACATCTTCTGCTGCAACATTGCCTTCTATGACAATCATAATTCTCAATTATGAGAATTACAACATACTCCACCATAAAAAGTATAACACTTGAAATCTCACATTCCAAGATTTTTCTTCTCCGTCACATGTCGATACACCTTGCTGAAATTTATGGTGCAACTTCCACCTACTTGGCTTACCTGGAAGTTCTTCAGCCACCGACATAATTTCCACTACACACCTTGCATAACCGCCAAGTCAATGCTCGTGTGCAACTTGTGGAACCGCTGACATCGCATCCTCTACCATGGCAAAGCGAACATACCATGAGGATGATTTCTTTCTTTCTTTAGAGGAAATCACCAGGTGCCTTTGACGAACTTGATCTGTTAAGACAATTGTTTCTCATCTGACCAGGTTGTCCACATTCCTAACAACCTCTCTTTTGCACAAGGCTTTTCTTCTTCTTCTTCCAATTGCCAACTACCAGTGTTGAATCCTCTTGTGAAGTACGCTCATCACGCTTCACCCTTCTTTCTTCTGATAGAAATTTACTAGTAGCCTCTACAAAATTTAAAGACTCTTTTCCATACATCAAGATTGGCTTCATATGTTCATAAGAAGAGGGAAGTGACAAGATAAGCCTTAGTGCCTAATCCTCGTCCTCTATCTTCACACCAATCACGTCGAGCTCAAAGACAACGCCATTGAGAATACACAGATGATCCGAAATTTTTGTACCTTCCTCCATTCGCAGTGTGTAAAATTTCTCCTTCGGGTACAATCGATTTTAAATTTTTTTTGCCTGATAAATCGCTTCAAGCTACTCTTAAAGCTCTTTGGCTGTTGATATTCCATGCACATTAGCAATAACATTTTGTTAAGATTTTGGCAAAATATTATAAGTGAATTTGTCCCACATCGGAAAGATGCAAGGTAGTGGTGTGCTCCAAGCACTATAAAAGGAGCATGAGGCTTTGGTTTCAAAGTATCACAATAAGAAGCACTTTAAATTTGGTGTACTGACTCTAGTTAAATTCCTTTTGTATTTTCTTGTGGAGAGTAGGGCAAATGGTGAGAGTAGTATAAACTTTGAAGAGAGTGTTTATGTAACTAGGGTCGGAGAGAGAATTCTGTGTGATTGTAGCAATTTTTCACATAGTGGAAGTTCTTTCTGTCCGTGGTTTTTCTCCGATTTGGAGTTTTTCCACGTAAATTCTTGTGTTCTTTATTTTGTTGTTTCCTTTTAATTTCTCAATACTTTTCTGCTTATTCCTGCGGTAATTAGGGAAGATGTTTCCCAACAAGTGGTATCCGAGCTTTAGGTTTTTAGTTTTTTAAATTTCTGAGTATGCTCTGTGGTTGCAGCTTTGTCTGAGCTTCCACATCAGAAAAGAATTCTTAAAACAAG
>JBBMKA010000020.1:1974233-1989989 GCA_037833695.1 Sechiopsis laciniata | reverse complement strand
CTCCTCACAAATTGTTATGATCCTCCTCTATTGGAGTTGTTTCTCTGCTATATGATAGTCTATTTTCTTGGCCAGACTGACAACATTTCTTCTAAACTGCAGGCCCTAAAGCTTCTATATTAAGAGTTCTATAAACATCTTTAAAGGTTTTTTTTTTTATAGGAAGCAAAAAATTTGAATGAAAAGCTACAAAAATGGTCTATAAGTTGTGTACCCATGTTATAGCTATGAAAACAATAGAGTCTAATTGGTTTCCCTCTCGGCTAGCCTTATCTGATAATGTTCAAAAGTTCTTTCATTTATCCAAAAGGTTGCACAATAGTGTTGCACCAAAGAACTTTGGCTTTATGCGTGAAAAGGTGGCCTTGAAGTAGAAGTGCAAAAAAGATAATTTGCAGTGCTAGGAAAATCTCCATTGCTTTAGAAAGCTTTGTGTGGTTGACCTTGCTGTCTCTAACTTAAAAATGAAATAAATGCAATTCATGTGACCGAAATGTTCAATCGTCTTCTCACATGGTCAAAAGACCAGTGCTATAAAACAGTCTATAATTTTTTAGCTACCAACTGTTAGTGGTTCCTTTATTTTTCCTCCTCACAAATTGTTATGATCCTCCTCTATTGGAGTCATTTCTCTACTATATGATAGTCTATTTTCTTGGCCAAACGGATAACATTTCTTCTAAACTGCAGGCCAGAGGGTTATCGGAGAGCCAGTTGTGTCCGGGTTAGTTTTAGATGATTCTGGGCTTTGGGATCCTGACTTTGTCACCGCAGCAAAGTAACCACTATGCTATTCTAGTATTCTTTTATAACATTAATTCTTATCACCATACAGTCATGTTACATAATGACCATATCATGCATCAGGTATGTCATGAGTCCTCCTATTAGACCATCGGGGCATGATAAGGCCCTCCAAGCAGCTCTTTCAACAGGAGTTTTGCAGGTTATTATAATTAGAAGATGGAACATTTCTGGTATCTTTCATTGAAAATGCCTGATAAATTAACTTGATAAGGCCATCATGCAAATTTCAGAAGACTTCTATTTACAGTTTGAGATTTGGGTTCTTATTATGAATGTGTGCATGTGTGTATTTGAAAAAAAAAACTATTTTTTTATTGTTGTAACCTTTATGGGTAAGCACATTATTGCAACGTTTTTAAATAGCCATGTTTAGATGCATTTTATTTCTTAGTCTACTTCATAAAATTTGCAGCTGGTGGGAACCGATCACTGCGTCTTTAATTCTACACAGAAGGCCCTGGGGATCAATGACTTTCGAAAAATTCCTAATGGTGTCAATGGTAATTGCTTTGGATAATACTCTCTCCCTCTCTTTCTTCTTTGTATTTCCTATGGATATTACAAATTAGGTGCTCTGAGTATTAGCTATCAAATATGAAATCTTGAGGACCTGGGTTTATGCTTATCAAATTCAGTTATGATACGTTCTTTGCTTCTGTATCTGACAACTTGGAATCTTCAGGCATCGAGGAAAGAATGCATTTGGTATGGAATACGATGGTGGTGAGTTGTATGTGCATTTGTTTTAGCTTTCAGTTCAGAATGGACAGTTAAGCTTGGATTTTATGAATCTCATTCCATAAATTTATAATATTCAGGAGTCTGGTCAAATATCTGTCAGTGATTACGTTCGGATTACAAGCACTGAATGGTATGTGGTCTTGTTCGAATTTCCTTTTTTATTTCATTCATTTTATTGATCAACAAGTTTTTATTAAGTTTGTATCTTGTTAAGGACAATAAAAGAGTAAAAATAGTATGTGAGTTGTCACTATTTTATGACCTCTTGAGTCTAGAGGAACTTCTTGTCCATTCTTATTCTGGTTTTATATAACTTTTACACTGTTCAGTTGTTTCGATAGTATTTGGCTACATGACCAAAAGAAACATCTAAAAATATATAAAAGAAGCTCTTAATTAGTGTTTTGTTTTGAAGATAGATAAAATGCTTGAATTATTCCTCTAAAAGTAAAAAACACTCTTGGAAGTTTCACAGCTAAACAACTTTTCTGCCTGCGTTACACTAGGAATTTTATCGTTTATTATTTACTCAGTGCTAGGATTTTCAATATATATCCAAAGAAAGGTGCGATTCTTGCTGGGTCTGATGCAGACATAATTATACTCAATCCAAATGCAAGCTTTGAAATATCTGCAAAGTATCATCATTCTAGATCTGACACAAATGTCTATGACGGAAAGAGAGGAAAGGTAGAAGCCTCTACACTATGTTGCAGTTCTCTTATGACAATAGAACTTTGTGATTTGTGCTTGCTTTACGTTTTCTTTGTGCTATAACTTCAAGAGGTATGCATGGATAGCATGGTGATTTGGTTTATGGTCAAGCTTTTCCATGGCTACCTCTCCATCTATATGGATAGCATATTTAACTCATTTGACATTTCTAATTACCTTTGGTTGCTATTGTCTCCATGATTCCTTTTGACTATTGTGCTCTTGGTTCAAACATCTTCTTTGTCATTTATTCTTGGATGTCATTCACTAGATTGTTATGGTGGAAAGGTTTGACCGTTCTTTCTCTTGTTTTTTTGTTTTTTGTTTTTTGGTCAAAGAACCTCAAAAAGTTTGTTTGAGTTCCATTGAACAACCCTCTGTTGGAGTTAGATTCAGTTTGTAACAAACTTTGGTTGGATGCTTTGTTAGTTATGAGTGACAGAAAAATAGAGTTGTAGAGAAAAGGGAGTAGCTCAAAGTAAAGAGTGGTAAAGCTCATACCTATTGAATTATATGTGAGCCATGTACTCACATATCTATAAAAAGTACTTGTTCTCAATTCTATGTGAATTCCTACCATTTTTGGTGTACACCACTTCTCATGAACAATAGCTAACTTGTCCACATGCATGTCCATATTTGAACTGTTCAGTCTCTTCGTGTCTCCACATGCGTATTTACTTCGCGATCTGGATACAGTAATCTGCTCATGTTTAAAAACGTGTATATTTTTCACAGGGAAAGGTTGAAGTGACAATTGCTGGAGGAAAAATTGTTTGGGAAAACGATGAGCTAAAAGTTGTTCCAGGTGCTGGGAAGTACATAGAGATGCCAGCTTTTAATTATTTGTTCGATGGAATTGACAAGGCAGATGTTCAGTACCTGTCCTCGATCCGTGCTCCCGTGAAACGTTTTCGGTCCACTGCTTAAACCTTCAATCATCAAAGTTTGTGAAAAACAGTAGAATAGATGACCAGAAAGTTGATATGGACGGAATAACTGAGATTGCATGGCCTATATCCACCATGTAAATCTATAGCAACTTCTCTTTAAGATACTTGGATAGAATTTTCTGTAGTTATGTTATAGCATAGTTTATTTCTCATGCTTTGCCCTAAGAAATAAGATATAAACTTCAAGGTTTCATGTTTTATATACTAAACAAGATGCAGGTTCGGGGAAAATAGTATTCACATGCCAGAAAAAGAAAAAAAAAAAAGAGAAGAGATTCGGATAAACAGCGTGGTACGACTAGAACATAGAGGAGTGGATTGGCTTCTTTGTCATGCATCAAGGCCTGATACAACAGTTGAGGTAGGTCAGAAGCTTCTTTTTCTTCTGCAGAATAAGAGAACAATAAAAGAGCAAGGATTAAATGTATGATAGTCATATATTAATGTCATTTTCTTAAACTATGATGCATGTTGCTTGTACTGTATTGTAAGATTTTCAATATTTATTTACTTCCATTAAATTTTAGGTTAGTATAGAATCCAAATCATATACCCTGCCCTGCTGTTATAAATTCTATTACGAATATCCTTACGTTCATTGTATGATGTAACAAGGCAACACCTCAGTAACAATCACAGTTTTAAATTTTAGATAATTGTATACCACTTCAAAATTAATTACTGTAGAAGTAGCTTCACACAAGGTTCTAAATGTATCAGTCACTAGTATGGTGGTTTGTATAGAAACAGTTGTCAGGTGTTTATCAGCTTCAAAATCCAACAGGTACTGTTTATGTTCTGTAAAAGTTTTCTTGTATTCGAATATTACATTCAATTCTTTGTTGAGTTAGAGTTCGAATTATTAGCCGGTTGAAGAACAAGCGATTATGATGGAAATACTTACCGAGGCGACAGAGTCATCTGTGAATGGTTGATGATGATGATGATGGCGGTGGCGATGGCGATATTGGTGTTCATGACGGTGGTGATCGCGATGGGCGTGATGGTGATGGTGATGGTGATGGTGATGGTGTTCATTCCCAAGGCTCATTCTTTTGAATTGAGTTAAGTCAGTTTTTTGCTGTTTCCTATCGGCACGTGCTTGAGTAAATACAACAGAATAATTGCTTGCTCCAGGTGCATTGTGATCCCACCCCCCAAATTCTGGAACTGATCTCCTCCTAAGGTGGGTCTGTAGAATAAAAACACACACCAACCAAACGTGGGGTTTTGCTCGGAAATAAAATACAAGGGTTCTCAAAATTAGGATAAAACTTATTGGTTAAACTATAAAAATACTTTAAAGTTTGTTTCTTGAAAAAACAAAAGTAAAGTTTGTGCTACTATTTTACTATATGCAACATCTTACCTGTGGATACATACTAATTACAATTGTAAACTAAACTTATTTTGGCATTTCAAAACTACTCTTGAGATAAAAATGTCTTATTTATTGGATGAAAATTGATATATTTAAATATTGTTCTTTCAAACTTAATTCAAGCAAGGGAGTAAATATGGTATATATTGCAATTGCTTAAACTAAAAGAGTCTTAGAATAACATTTTCAAATGATGAAATTGTGTGATATCTGATACCAATAATATCACATAGTCAAGTTATTATGATGTCAATTTTTTGGTTCATCATTCTAATGCATTTCCATCTAACGGTAGTTTTGAAATGTTTACAAAATGTTAATGACTTGTTTGAACTCCTATTGTAATTTGGATTTCAAAGTGTAGTCCAAATATGAAAATTGAAATAATTGTTTTTATTTTTTAATTTTTAATTTTTAATTTAGGTTATTTTTTTCTCGATTTGTTTATCATGGTTTTCTATCTATTCAAAGAACAAATTGAATTTGTAGTCAAATTCCAATAACAAAAACAAAATGCTTCAAAACACAACAATAAAATCTATATGGAAGTAGAATTTATAAACTAAATTAAAAAGAAAAATCAAATAATTATCGAATGAGCTTAAGAAATGAAAATTGTCTAATAGATCAAAGGTTTGAATAATTCCCCGATAATCATTGAATAAATTAATGACATAATAAAAAAGAAAAAAGAAAGAAAAAAAAACTAATTTTGCAAAGCAAGAGAGAAAAGATGATGAAAAAGATGGAGGGTGACCTCGGTGCGATCATCCATGGGGTGTGAAGATGAAGAGAGAGGCGGAACAGCAGATGGAGAAAGAAAATAAATGCAAATTGCAAGAAATCCCTCAAATCAAACTGTTCCATCTTTTTCTTCTAAATACAAACAACTTTAAAAACAGGAACATCCTAATTGGACACCATCAAAACCAAAACCAAAACCAAAACCAACTCCTAATTAATAAATATTTAACCAATTGTGTTTTGTTTTTCCAATTAACCACATGCATCACTTTACTTCTTAAAATAGATCTCTCCCTCCTTTATTTAGCATAAGAGAGAGAGAGTTCTTGGGATAAATTAATTCATCATTATCCTTCATTGCCATTCAAATGCTTTTTCTTGTTTTCATTCAATTACTTTCAAATATTTAATTTTAGTGATAGTCTTTCAATAAAGATTAAAATTGACCTCTATCATAGATTTATGGTTAAAAGAGGGGGATGAGAATTGTAAGGAACATTATATTGTCTGGTTAAAGGTACGGTTCTTTCAGTTTCTTTAAATGAGAATTGTTCTTAGGAGTTTGGTTGGGATGAAACTGAGAAAGAAGCTAAGCTCTGGAACGAGATGGGCCAGGGTTGAAAGACGGGAATGGGGTCGAAACGACGAGTAGAATGAAACTAAGGGGACTAGGATAGATGCATGTTGTTTGATCAAGGGAAAAGTTTAAGATGAAAGGAATTGGCTCCTTGTTTTTTATTTGGTCACCTTTAATATTGCTTTCATATGTAATTTGGGTTTTAAACTTGTGCTTTTCTATTTTGTATTACTGGGGGTTTTCTTCTTGAGCTTCTCGAGAATTGATTGACAAAAAAGTTGTCAATATGCTCCTTGGCCCCTATGCGGGTTCAAGTTTTTGTAACAACCCGACTCTTTCTACCCTTGTAAATAAGGTAAATTTTAATTTTTGAGTCTTTCGGAAGGGTTTTAAAATTATCAAATTGGCCTTGGAAGGACCTTAGAGGCCTTGTCCTAGTGGGGGCAAGGTTGTCTTTTGGTTTAAAAGGGCAATTTAGTAAATTTAAGCCCTAGTGGCATTTTGGTAATTTTAAGCTGCTAGATTTTGGCGTTTAAATAACACTTCCTTCATTTCATTTGACCTAGAATTTCAGACCTATGATCTTTCCTCCCAAACCACTCTTCCTCTCAACTCCCCATTCTCTCAAATCTCACAAGTCTCCTTCGTTTGTGTGCTCAAACACCTCAGAATCGCGAGTTCGGCTCAAGAATCGAAGATCATGTGGATTGCATAGAAATCAAGCTTTGGTTCATTCAAAATTGCTTCGGAATTTGCGCAATAACTCGAAGGTTAGTATTTGTGTTCATCGAATACGTTTTTTCAAAAAACAGGTTTAGAAGGTAAAGACATCTGACCGGAAAACGTTTCTAAAATCTTCTATGCACATTTCACTTGTTGCGTCTACAGAGAAGACATGACTGAGGTGCCTCTCGAGCCAGACACCGAAGCAACTGCAACCGCTGGATTCTTGCCAAGCCTAGTATGTGGGGTCGAATTTTCGCCAAGCCTCTACCTCGCAACTGAACTGCGCACGTTCCATTCAAACCTAGTCGCCGAGCCTGTAACGCGTCCCAAACCTAAGTTGCGCCTTCCAAACTACCATGCACACCTATCTGAATTGCCCAGCGTACCCCAATCCTCCCTCCGAGCCTACTCAGACTCGGTTTTCACGTGTGCCACCGTCATTGACAAAAAATTCTAGAATCTCCCGCTCATGTAAATTCGACGTTTTTAGTCTATTTTTGGCAGTCTAAGGTACTAATTCTGACCCGATTGCATATTATAGGCCCTAGAAGTCGGGAAAAGCTTAGGAGGAGCTCATTGGACTCGGATTTTGTAGAACCTTTGAACTTCGGCCAAGATAAAGGCATTTTTCACCTAATTCGAGTCTTAAGACTGAAAGCCAACATGTGTTAATGAATAGTATTTGACTGAGAGTATTGGTATTGGCTATTTATTATACTTGTTAGTTGTTTGGTTTTCTGCCACTTGTCTCGACTTAGGGTGAGAATGGTGTGTTGATTGAGATAACCAGTAAGGTAAGCATGTTATAAATGCTACACATGGATAGTATTTTATGATGTTTGAGTTAATCATAGAAGAATTTTATTGTTGGTTGTTTAGCCTGGTAGGTAAGCACTGTAGCTCGTGTTACCCAAATAGTTTTCTTATTTGCTTTAGAAGGTTAGCACTTATACAAATGCTACCCAGAGATAGTCTTAGAGGGCCCTGGTAGGTAAATATGCATAGACATGTTATCGAGGAAGGTTGTGAGTTGTCCTGGTAGGTAAACATGCATAAACATGCTACCTAGGAGCGTTGTGTGCTGCTCTGACAGGTAAACACGCATAGACATACTATCCAGAGTTAAGCATAAGGGATTTTATGCCCATTGTTGTTATTGACAAACCGTACTTTAGTGCACTTATAAATGTGTTAACCGATTTATATAGGGATCTGTTTGCGAGATTTCTAACACACAAATTTAAGAAATAATAATTAATGAGAATAATGATGTGGCAGCTTGGATTTCGCTTAAGCGAAATCTCTACTTTGTTTAAGCGAAATGTGTGTGGTTCCCCAAGAGTGTGCAAGTATACAAAGTCCTGTTGTAACAAGTTTTAATGTAAGTAAAAGTCATCTCCACAGGGATTAGTAATTAATGTCATGTTTAATCGAAGGTTAAAGAGTCCAGGTAACGGGGAGAAAATTGATGAATTGAACTAAACTAGGCGAAATAAAAGTAATGTAAATTAAACTAGGATAAAATGCATTGGAATGAGAATAAGATTTTTCGGAGAGTTTCGCTTAGGCGAAACGATGTTAGACTGAGAAGCGAACTACTGATGGCTTCCCTTTGGCTTTCTCAAGCACTAGAAGTTTGGCTCTTTCGAGCTCTTAGTCCTGTTCTCTCGAACTCAAACAACACTAAAATCATGCAAACAGCACTAGGAAAACCTTATCTCTAAGTGTTCTTCATTAGCAAGCAAAGCTTAACAGCCCTAATGTTATACATGCAAGTTTGCTCTACTTCTATTCTCTCGAAGCGAAATAAAGGCATACATACAGTAGATCAGACATAATGTATTTTGAGTTAATGCAACATGCATAATAGTTTGACATTTCGCTACAGCTTTGCTTAGGCGAACTTCTCCTACTTGCCTATTTCCTTCCATTGACAAACTTAGCTACTCATAACGAAATAAATTCAAGGCGATGTAAAAATAAAAGTTCATCTTCATTGAGAATATCAAATTACAACGTTTACTACAGACTAATGCTGAGGCGAAAATAAACGAAAGTAATAAAAGGGGAAACAAAGATAAGAAGGAGCCTGGTCGGAATTGTAAAGACAACAACTCTGACTTGGCTCCGGCGAAATCTCTACAACTCCGGTTAACTACGACTATGCTAAAGCTAAACTATTAAACAACTAAAAATGGAAAAAGCAACTAAGCTACGGCTAAAACTAAAGAAATATTGATCAGAAATTGAAAGCTACGACAGACGACCCAAGTGGGCGAGGACCCCAAAATGGGTGACCTTTTAAATGAAGGAGAAGGGCAGCTATTTATACTTCAGCTCCAAACGACAAAGTTATGCTCCATAACCTTGACATTGTCTAAAGCATGCTCTACTTCTGGCATTCCTGCTCCACGATCCGTATTATCGGCTGTGCAGAGCATCCTTGATTTCGCTAACTTCCCGAGCATACTCTTTCGATGGAATCAATTTTTCCTAAGTGAAAGATTTGGAAATTCTTTGTATTATGCTGCAGTGTGGAATATTTTCAAGGCACGTTCACTGAGTTGGCTTTCGCTTACTCGAGCTCCCTTCATGTGTAAATTTCGCTTCGCTCGACAGGAATGTTGTAGACAAACTAAAAAGTATCAATTCTCTTTAACACTTATAAATTTGTACACATTCACACATGTTTTACTACAGCGAACCTCTAGAATACATCATAATCAGAAAACTAAAGAATATTTCGCTTAAGCGTAATATTTGGTATGATGGGGCGAAATTCAATATTAAATTATTTAATTGTAGCAAATTCTTATAAAAATATATTCTTTTTATCCACTTTAACTCTCAATTCTTGAGAATTATCACACCCACAAACTTACACTATTGTTCGTCTCGAGTAATAACTCAATTTCTAATTGAGGGAATTTACTTTTTCCTATTTTTCCTTCGCGTGGTGAACATTGTTTCTCGACTTCACTAAAGCTAATCAACACATCATTCTGAGAATCGAAATATATTTATAAGTAAAATTTCTTCTATAACTGGACAAATTCTGAGCGAAACTTTAGGTTTTTGGAAAACTACATTTAATTATTCGTTTTGGCCATTCGTTCACGAAAACTCCTTGTGGCTTAAACTTTCAATTCTTTGGTTCTTCTAGCCTTCCTTAGTCAACTAGATTTAACTTTTCGCTTTAAGCTCTTTTGCTCCCATAAACTTTGGTAATTCTCATCTTTTTTCGAAGTGAATACTCTCCTTTTACAATTTGCTGGGGATCCTTCACTTACGTTTCTTGCTATCGCTTGCTCAATTTTCATCAATGTTTGATAATAATGATAGATACGCAATGTTAGAGCAAACGATAGCGGAGAGATGATCCCAGAAACTTGGGCTACTAGCTCTTTGATTCACTTCGCTCTCGCAAATAATTGAGAAAATTTTGAAAATTTTCATGTTTTTATCCAACCCTGGGTTTAGGTTTGCAATATCTCACCTTTTACTTCAGCGAAAATGGCAAGTATCCACTTAATTTTTCTACGCTGAATCGCTCTTGAAGCATTTTTTAACTTTATGTGCTTGGCTTTTCGCTAGCATATTTATAATTTCGCTTCGGCGAACTCCAACCTCAAATTTGGACTTTTCATTGTCCCAATAAAAACACTCAGCACCCCCAAACTTAAAGTTTACTAAGGGTTAAGGCTTGAGATAGATCTAATTGAGTTCGCTCAAGCTAAATGATTCTGCAAAATTAAATTTCTAAACTTAATGAATTTTCGAAAACGAAGGCCTCTACTTCTTAGAAAACTTTGCTTTGTCCAACTAAAAGATTTCGCGCCAGCATCGAAGAGTTATAATATTACATTACAAAGAAATAAAATTAACTTATACAGAAGGAAAGTTAATGAGATTTCGCAAAGAGATAGATAACAAAAGTTCGCCGAAGCGAAAGATAATAGTATTCACATTTAAGCTTGTCTTTGACATGCGAACTTATAAGAGATGAAATTAAAATAAGCAAAAAGCAAGCATGCAATCATACAAAAAGTTTAAGCGAAGAGAAATGAAGAGAATAGAGGACTTCCATTTAATCTTGATCTAATGTGGCTTCGCTGTGGGGATCTTTTCGCGGAAGCACAGACTTGGGCATTTCAGGCAAGACTAGGTCACCTTCATACTGACTGAGAAATTGTTGAAGGACTCGATCTCGCTCTTGGCCATGCTCCAGATAAGCATCAAACCTGGCAGTTAAGGCCTTTAGCAACTTAATTCCTCCATCGCTTTCCACCGCAGATGCTACTGCTTTCTTACTGGTTTTACTCTTGCTAGATGAATTCGTCGTGGATTTTTCAGCGGGGCACAACGACTTCCATCTTGGTAGCTCTGCATCATTCGGCTTGCCCTTAACTCCTTGGTAGGTGCAGAGTGCATAAATGTAGTGTAGAAAGAAAAGTGACTTTTACGCTTCTCCGTCCAAGCACTGATTTCGCTAGCAATGATTCGCCCCACATTGATGGTGCGACCATCCATTATAGCGTAAATCAGGAGTGCTCACAACTGCGTCATTGTTGAGTCATGCGTGGTTGGCAGTAGCAAAGACTTGACAAATGAAGCCCAGATGCGAGATTCATCATTTAAGTTGGCCGCTAAGAATTTGACTGATTGCGGTCCTTCTTCCCATGTCACTCTAGCAACCCTGATTATCTCTAAACACTTCGCCAATGTTTCGCTTGAGCAATCCTTCAACAATGCGTCGTACTCAGACTCTTCATCTTTTAAAATGAACAGCTCATTACAATCCGAAGGGGTCCAGCTGATGGTTCTCTCCCGCACAGTTACTTGATAACTTGAGCGATTGAGCAAACGTACGTTAAACTCGACCACCCACTCTCTCTTCGCTTCAGATTTTGGGACGCAAATTTCCAACCACCCCTTGGTTTCAATTTGTCTAAGTATTGGGGCAAGCAGGCCCTCGAAACTTGGCTTAAACCCTTGCTCGGATAAGAATTTCTTTGCCTAATATTGGATGATGTTCTTATTGATCAGGTCTTACTTCTTTTTGGTTTGACGCACTTCATCTGAGGCACTCGCAACACTTTTTACCTTGTCCAGGTTTGTTCGCGACCGCGAAGCTTTTTTAGCCTTTTCTTTCGTCTTTCACCTCTTAAATGTTGGCATCCTTGGAACTCTCTTAACGTGCTTCAATCGTTTTTGCTTGGGCGGCTCAGGTTTCTCTGCCATTTCTTTGCTACTTTATGCTGCAGCGGCCAAGCTATCTTCCAAGTCTTTTTCTAGTTCCTCGTCTGATGCACTCCTGACTTTGCACCCGCGAGGATCTAATTTGACCTCTTTTTCCTTAGGATCAGCAGCACGCTCACCAGGTGTCAGTTGGGCCTCATCTCCCAAGAAGTCTTTTGCTTCGCTAAAACGATCATGCTCCATCAAATCTTCAACCAGACTTGTCTAATCTTCATACTAGTTTTCTAAGTCCACCAGCCTTTCGTTCGCCTCAGCGTCAACTTCTTGTTGATCTTCTTGACTTGCAACATCCTCCACTGGGGCTTCTTCGAAGTGTTCGCTGTCTTCTTCTTCTTGGTGCTGGTTTGCTAAATCTCGTGTTACAACGTCAACAGCGAATTGGCCAGGTGCCAATTGTGCGTCATCCGCTATAACTTCTGGTTCATCTATAACTTGAACCAAATCAACCCCGTGTTCGCTTGTCCTTCGTTCAACTCTCGCCTCAGTGACATTTTTATCTGTTCTCTTCGCATTCGTCTTGCCCACAGAAGCCGATTGTAATTCCTCGATCCTACTTCTTTCGGCCACAGGAGCCTCAAGAGTGCTCCTTACTTTTTCAATGTTTTGCTCTGCCCTTCGCTCTGTCTTTCGCTTTTTCCTTGCGGCAAAATCTTCTTTTTCCTTCCTCTTTTGCTCTTTCCTGTCCTTTCTTTCTTTGTCCTTTTGTCTCTGCTTCACTAATTCAGCCTCTAGTAACGTCAATCGCTCCAGCAGCCCCGGATCGACTGCTTGTTCAACAACTGTCATTTCTGGCTCCACGACCTTTGCCACAGTTGGCTTTTCTACTACTTGCGCAAGGGCCTCAATAGGCTTGACTGAACTTGGTGTGCTCTTTGGCCTGGGCACTGGAATCTTTTTGCGTGAGCGAGAGAAGCTTCTTTGACTCTTCTTTAACCTGGTCTTGCTTCACCAAAAATCTCGCTTCAGCGATTGGCTTCTTCGAACTTTCTCCAGTCTGGCCTTGCTTTGCCGGTAAGCTCGCTTCAGCGATGGGCTTTTTCTTTAGCAAGATCTTGGCAGACGTGACCTTACTCGCCTCTCAATCTTTCTTCTCAAGCTTCTTTGCTATTCTGACACTTAAGGGAGCTTTTCTGGCCATTTCTAAAGATGAAGGACTAGGCTTCGAAGTTAGAAGGAGAAGAAGATCGAAAATTTGACCAGATGGGAAATCAAGAGGTTGAAATCGAGGGTTCAGCTAGGGTTTCGTTCGTGTGAGAAAGGGAAAAATGAAAATGGAAGTTGGTATTTATATGGAGAGAATTTAGGGCAATGGTCAGATTTCGAGGAGGCAGAATGACAAATGGCATGTAGCGAAACCATGAATGTTGGATCATCTATTGCATTCGACACGTGTTGTACAGGAGCTTAGCGATTACACCACGCGTTGGCTTGGGCAAAACGCACATGTGACCAGATGGGAAATCAAGAGGTTGAAATCGAGGGTTCAGCCAGGGTTTCGTTAGTGTGAGAAAGGGAAGAATGAAAATGGAAGTTGGTATTTATATGGAGAGAATTTAGGGCAACGGTCGGATTTCGGGGAGGCGAAATGACAATGGCATGCAGCGAAACCATGAACGTTGGATCATCTATTGCATTCGACACGTGTTGTACAGGGGCTCAGCAATTGCACCACGCGTTGGCTTGGGTAAAACGCACATGTGACCAGCTGACATCACAACATTACCTTACAACGTCTGTCATTTCGTCTTTGCGAAATTAATCTTTCTGTGAAAAGTGAGTGAAAAATTTCGAAACCAACTTCCTCGCTTTAGCAAAATAAAAACAATAAAACAACGAAAACTACAACTACAGAAATAAAACAAGCAAAGACTAAAATATTTACAAGGTAACTTTTACTAACCTGGCTTGAAGCAATTTTTTTATGCAATCAACTTGGATAATACCTCTGCTTTAGCGAAATAATCTCCAGTGAGTGGCCAGATAATAATCTTCTGTTGTGTCCCATCCTCAATGACTTGTTTGAGCCTTCTTTGATGCTCAAATAATTTTTCGTTTTTACCTGTGACAGAGATCATGCGCAAACATATTAGATTTGCACATTGAGCAATATTACTTACCTCGATCATCAAGACTTTGTTTGAATCTTTTCATTTGCTTGATTTTACTCTACCAGAAAGTTATCAACGTACGCTCCATCATTTCCCTTTATCATCAATCATTGAGGGCATGGAGGCAGAGAAATTTCAAGCGTGGTAAGATTCTCTTTGAATCCTTCTTCATCTTGAGGTTTTTGGGTCTGATCATCAACAATGTATTCTTTTTCCTCTTCCATAAGCTCTTGCGTAGATATCACTTCCTCATATGCTTCAGCGAATTATTCCTCGGGCTTTTATTCAGAATTCGCTTCGGCGAATGTAATAGCGAAACCTTCCTTCTCCTTGGGTTCGTCCTTGGTGTCTTTCTTCTCAGTCAATGCCTCATCCTCTTCCAATGCCAAAACTTGAATTTGTTCCATCTCA
Organism: Sechiopsis laciniata; assembly: GCA_037833695.1. NCBI lineage: Eukaryota > Viridiplantae > Streptophyta > Magnoliopsida > Cucurbitales > Cucurbitaceae > Sechiopsis > Sechiopsis laciniata. The sequence goes on along the minus strand of JBBMKA010000020.1, from coordinate 1,975,568 downwards.
GGAATGTTCAATGCTTCCACATCCGAAGTTTGTTCGTCTAAATGGCTTAGCTCAACTTCATTGGTTAAATGAGTTGTGTCTACTTATTGGTTGGTCAAAGTGATTCGCTGGTCTTGAGGGCCAGCGTCCATTTTAACGATGTTTGCTCTAAGTAGATCTTCCAGCGAGGTGTCAGAGTTGGCTGAAGCATAGGCTGAATTAGACAATTCAAGAGCGAGATGATTTATAAATTTCTCATGAAATCTTCTTGGCTTTGAAAAGCAGTGTCTATTTTAGCCATGGATGCCTTAATTAGGCTTTCCAAAGAGGTATCCTGATTATGCTCGAGCAAAGGCTGCTGAGTGAATTGAGAATTCGCTAAAGTTTCCGCTAGGGCATACTCATAATCGAAAAACTCAGGAATTGAGGCTTGATGGGTTTGAAAGATGAACTCTTTCTCGACTATGGATTCTCTAATAAAGCTCTCTAAGAGAGTTTCAAAGTTAAGAGAGTTTCAAAGTTAAGAGAGTTTCAAAGTTAAGAGTGAAATGCAGATTCGTTTGAAAACTGGCTGAAGCGTAATATGGAATAGTGAATTCAAGATCTGCGTTATTCGGCTCATATCTTTATTGATGCTGAATGCCAAATTCAAATGGATTGTTTGTTCCTTTGTAATCATAAGCATTTTGTTGGTTGCTCCTCTGTATAGAATTTTGCATGATCTCGTAAACGGTCAAATCAAGATTTTCAGGGCTTTTTTCGCAAGTGTGGCTGTCTCCACCAAAATTGTGACTCTCAAAGCTCATAGGGGTAAATGTGGAAAAATCTCTTGCCAAGCGAATTCAGCATTTGGTTCTTCCCATGGATTGCTGCACATTTTATGTATATGAGTGAACAGAAAATATTGAAGCGAGCATTGACAAAACCAAATCAAAGAGCGTGTTTAACAACAGATACTTGGACATCAATTCAAAATTTGAATTATATGGTTGTTACTACACATTTTATCGATAATAATTGGAAATATCACAAGCGAATCTTAAACTTTTGTTTAGTTTTAAATCATAGAGGTGATACGATTGAAAAATGTTTAGAGAGATGCATGTTAGAATGGGGGATTGAAAGAATTCTAACAGTGAAGGTAGATAATACAAGCTCCAATGATGGTGCTATTTCATATCTAGCTAGAAAAGTCAACAACTGGAAGGGAGACATTTTGGGTGGAGAATTTATGCATGTTAGATGTTTTGCACATATTCTAAATCTTGTAGTTAATGACGGCTTAAAGGAGCTTCATGAATCTATTATAAGGATTAGAAATGCAGTAAGATACGTAAGATCTTCACCTTCTCGGTT
>JBBMKA010000020.1:1933548-1961405 GCA_037833695.1 Sechiopsis laciniata | reverse complement strand
CTACAGTCATCCGGCGCCGAGGGTCTCGCGCAACTGTAGATCAGTGACACCGCTTCCGAGTCTTTAGGCATGTGGACTTGGAATGGCGTAGTATGTCCCTAGACCCCACATTTACGCAGTTTACAGCAGCATGCGGTGTGCGCTCACACGCTTTAGTCGCCGAGCGGAGAGCTCCCTCAGGCTACTGTTCGTGAGTACACCACTTCCTTCTCAAGTCTAGAGCCGGACTCCAGGGACTCACCCGGATGTCCCAGGACCAGCTTGGGCGTAAGCGATTTCGAGTCATACTTAACATTGGATTTGCTCTGAATTAATTATTGTACGAATATATTAGCACCCGAAATCCGTCAGTCACTGAACACGCATTCTTCACAAAACTTTCCTTCATAATCCATGTCAGGTAACTCGTGCACCATATCCTTCTTCGCTAACTCTTTTAGACCACTAAGATGTAGATGTCCAAAATGAAGGTGCCACAGTGATGCCTTATCTTTTACATCGATTCGTAAACACCTTGCTCGTACGCTTTTTAAATTCAGTCTATACATGCGATTTCTTCCCATCTCGATTCGAGTGACTAAATGCTCTTTCTTGTCCTTCAAATGCAACAACTGTCTTTTAAAAATATAGAGTAATCCTTCTTTGTGAGTTGGCCCAAACTCAAAATATTTATTTTGAGATTTGGTACATAATAAACATCCTGGCTTGACCCTGTCAAGCCATCCTTATGCATAAAAGAAATCGTACCTTTTCCTTTAACCTTTACTTTTGATGCATCACCAAAAGATACATGTCTATCTTCAATTTTCCACATTTCTCTAAATAGATGCTCGTGACCGCACATATGGTTGCTTGCCTCTAAGTCGAGATACCACACAGTATCATTTTTGTCGCTTCCTTCTTTATGCGCTATCAATAGAAGGCCTTCATTCGCATGCCTTCTAATGCTAAGTTGGTGTTTTCTTCAACCTTTTTCTTCGCTCAACAATTACTCGCAAAATGCCCTTCTTTACCGTAATTGTAGCATATTTTTGAAATAGAAATCACTTGCATAGTGACCATACTTGTGACATTTGTAGCATTCAATATTTGACCTACTGCCTCTTCCTGAACCGTTTCCTCTTCCTTGCCAATTCACTTGACTCGTATGTCCCTTCTCTACATCATAATTGTCGCTTGGACTACTGCGACCATATCCACAACCTCCACGGCCATGACCTCTACCCTGAAATTATCTAGAATAGAGTGCATTTTCATCTTCGAGTGACGCCTTGACTTAAAGCGCTTGCTCTAGCGTTTCCTCATTCTTTTTGTTCTTACGTTGCTCGTATGCCTTAAAAGAACCAACAAGCTCGTCTACTGTGAGCGTCGTAAGATCTTTTGACACCTCTATCGCGCATACTACATTCTCGAAATTATCCGTCAACGATCTCAAAATCTTTTCCATAACTTGCGCATCCATTAGCTTTTCGCCATTGCGATTGAGTTGATTCACCACCGTCTAAACACACGTGATATAGTCAGATATGCTTTCTAACTCCTTCATCTTTATGCTCTCCAACTCGCCACGAAGAGTTTGAAGACCAACTTGTTTGACTTGGTCAGCTCCTTTTAACACTTTCTCTAAAGTGTCCCACTCTTCTTTTGAAGTTGTTGTACTCACAATCTTCTCAAAGGCCGATTGGTCAACTGCACGGAACAACATGTACAGTATCGTTTTATCCTTCGAACGCGTCTCTTTCAATGCTTTAGTTTGAATCGCCGTATAATCCACGGTATCTTCTGGTTCTACAAAACCTTCTTCGACAAATTCTCATGCATCATGAGATCCAAGAAGAACTTTCATCTAGATGCTCTAATTCTCATAATTTGCCTTCGTCAATCGTGGCAGCGACATTTGACCCGTCACGTTCGCCATTGGCTTTGATACTAATTTTTAGAATCCAAAGCGATTAACAAATGCAAATAGCAACAAAAATACAAACAATTTTCTCTATATACAATTCATTTTATTTCACAATCTTGTAATCTTTCTCTTACACTTTTTGCTCTCACTATCTACTACTTTGCTTTATGGAATGAGCACTCTATTTATAGCCTATTACAAAACTTACCCTCCACGGCTCTTACAATTCTTAACCATATTTGAATTTATATTTACCAAATATGTTTCCCTTTAATTCTCAAATTAAGGATCCACTAACTCTTTAATTAGCTCCATAATTAATTCCTTAATTATCTACCCACTAATTACTCAATTAACAATTACATTAAAGTTTATTCAACAAAATAAAGGTAAATTATAAAGTTCTTACAAGTTATGGTCAATCCATAATGGACAACTACCTAGTTCCCTCTTGACAACCAAAATTAGTAGGGTTAGGCAAGGGTTAAGTGATTTTCTCATGAGAACATAATTGTCTAGTCAAAAAAGTTGAATTATGTGTAAGCTGATCTAGACATTCATGGATATATATATATATATATATATATATATATATATAATAAAAAAATAAAAAAATAAAAGAAAATTGGTGTATTTTGTGTGACTATGATCTATCAGGTTGCTCAAAAGATATTTGTTGGGAGAATTAGATGGAGGAAGTTGTTGCAAATCAACGACTAACCAAGTTCGGCAGGACAATAATATCCTCTTGTAGGTGTACGTGAATTTGTCAAGATGCTCACGATCAATATCACAAAAAATGAGTGACCAACCTATAATTTCGAAAGGACACGCTTCTGTTCTAGTTGTACTTTTCCTTCTGTGGTTGTTTCTGTATCAACTCCATGGAAATTTTATAATTTGCAATACTAAAATGCATGTGAGATGTATTTTTTACTATGTTGGTAGATTCTTGTATACTTTTTTTCCCTATTTGTATCCTTTGTGTGCTTTGTCTCTCTTGGGCTTAGACCTTCGATTGTGTTGTACCAACTGAAAAGCCTTACAGAGTATTGAGTATCATAAATTCACTTTTTAAGATCCATATTTTATATGGGAGGTATAGACCCACCATCAATGGAATTAAGAGTGAAGATGAGGGTATTTATTAAGATACGTCAATACTTATATTTTTGTTTGATAGTATCTTCTATATCAATTATGTAACACATGTTCACATGATTCGAAGTTTTGAGGACACTAAGATTGAAAGTCCTTTTCATTTGTGCTATTAGGAAGTCCCTTTCATCTTTCTTGTTGTATTATAGTTTGGTGGATCATACTTTTTATATTAATGATTATACCTTCTATATTGTCTGGTGAAATTTCTTTAACTCCTGGTACCTATTACTCTCATTCTCTAAATATAATTTAGGTCGGTTGTTCTATTTTGGTTCTTACTTTTAATATTTTCAATTTTACTTAAAAAAAAGCTTACTGTAAGGACTCAAAATTTTAAACTACGTTTCCCACATCATGCTGACTTAAAACAGTTATAAATCAATGCAAACTCGAATTTCAAACTTTAAATAACTGCTCCTGTTTAATTTTATTTCGAAAAAAATAAATGATAAGTCCTTGGCCAAGGTGTTTCCAAAACAGTTCAAACAACAAATAAATAAATAATGGTTAAGGCATCTATGCCCAACAGTTAACAGAGTTTTATATAGAAGTAACAGGAGTTTAACAATGCATGCTACTAAAGAAAGAAACATCTGCCCTATCAACAATTTAAAGAAAGTGCAGCGCTCCACCCATGATCACTGCAACATCTCCTAGCTAACCGTCTCGGTGATGACCTTGTTTACTGTTCGCTCAATTCACCCGTGTACAATTAGTTAAGATTCTGATTTAATGAATGATGATGTGGAAGAGTCCTAGTTTCGCCAAAACGAACTAGATTCTAACTTCGCTAAATGTGTGATTCGCGCAAGCATACGCAGTCTGGTTGCAGCAAGTTTTAATGTAAGTAACAAGTCATTCTCCACGGGAATTTTTAGATTTGTTTAAGGTCAGTTTCATGCAAGAATTGAGGTAACAAGGTTGTGAGTGAAATTGTATGTTGATTGCAATTAAATAAGCAAATGAATAACTAACAAGTAAATATATGAAGTGAAGTATCAGAAGGGTTAAGGGTTTCAAGGATTTGCTCAAACGAACAAACTAGCGATGGCGAATACTAACAATGATCATTTGGTTCTCTCGAACACTGACATTCAGCTCTCTCGAGCACTTAGTTTGATTCTCCCGAATTCAAACAACTATTCTAACACATTAGCACCAAGCGAACCTTATCTCTAAGAATTCTTCAATTAGCAAGCAAACCTAACAGTCTTGATGTCATACATGCAATTTCGCTCTATCTTAACTCTCTCGAATTAACACAGAGTTCATACAAACAATTTGTCCACAAAATGTATATTAATTGAAGTACAGCATGCACAATAAGTTCAGTTCGCTAGTCCCTTCGCTGTTGAAATCCCTTACTTCCTCAAAACCCCCGACAACAAGTTTAGTTCCACATATCTAAAAACATGCTTAATTATAAAAAAAAAAAAAAATGAAAAACATGCCAAATGATAATATAAGTTCAACTGAATAAAGATCAGTAAGAGAAGAGATTAGAAAACGCCTGAAAATGTCGATAACTTGCAAAATCCCCAGTGAAACTCCGGTTACAATAAGATTGCCTTCGAAAAGCTTAAGTTCTACACTAGAAAACAGTGACTGAGCCCAGCAAAATCGCTCTGGCGGCATAAAGACTAAATGGAAAACTCAACGAGAAGTAAACTTCGATCGAACGGGAAGACTAGCACAGAAAATGCTTAGAAATGCAAATTGGTCGACACTGAAATTGAGGATGCTCCGATATAGGCCTCCTGACAATTTGCTGCTACATCTGCTCCACGATCCTCTCTACAAAAAGGCTGCTCCATGATCCACTTTGTCGGGTGCGTCAAAGCCAGCACAAATTAACGGTGGAGATAAGCTTGAGAATCATGGATCTTTGCCACGTGTCCTTGGGAGAGATATTTTCTTCTTCTTGAACAACTGCTTCACTAAGCTGTTCGCTGTTGCGATCACTAGTTGGCTTCTTTGATTCACTTACAGGTCTTTAGCTTTGCTGGGGCGAAATTGCTTCCCTGTGTTCCTTGCGTTTTGCTCTATTCACTCTGTCGAAGTTTCCTACAACGAAATACAAGTATAAATTCTTTTTTTATACAAAGAAATAATTTCATTCAATTAAGCATGCTTTGCTACAAGTAACTTCTTATTTTCCTTTCTATCATACTTTCGTTAGATGTTTCGCTTTAGCTAAACTCTGGTTCGCATGAACAAATTTCTATACTTAATCAATTCAATTTAGCATTCTTCTTTTATAAATATCTTAATATAAGCTACTTTAACTATCAATTCTTGAGAGTTATCATCTACCTATGGAAAAATAAAATCACAGAAAGGGTGAGTATAAAAGAATACTCAATAAAAACTCCCCAACAGGGGTACAATGCACAAAGTAGAACTTAACATACTAGCAATACATATTTCTCATCTCAACTAGTCACAACTCATACCACTCATTATTAACCGGTCATGAAGTTCGTTACACGACTCTCTAACTCAACTATCAATCTCAACTGGTCATGAAGTTCGTTACACGACTCTCTAGCTCAACTAACAATCTCAACCAGTCATGAAGTTCGTTACACGACTCTCTCTTGTGACGCCCTAAAAGACACTCACCTAATCACAAGGGTATGACATTTCATGAAGTACGTTACATGACACTCCAGCTTATCAACTCTAAGTCTACTGGTGTACTAACATCACCGGTCCAAGTGAACCATCTACCTGACACTCAGCGCGTGTACGCATACACTGCATGCTACTGCAAACCAGTCAGGTGCAGGCCTACACAAACTAACCAGGTTTAGGTCCACATGCCTAACTTAGCTGGATAAGGTGTCTACTGAATCACGGTCCTGGAGGCCCTCACTAGCAATCTGAGTTAGCCTGCTTACACCTATTACCCTAAGCTAAGACCCTCCCATAGCAGGCTACACTATGATCAGGGCCTGCCTAAAAGGGCCACAACTAGGCATTGTCGAGGGCAGCATGTTACATAACATCCCAAGTTAACGGGCGCGGGCACGAATCCTCAACGATTTCGACCAATGAGGTCAACAGTAAGTTGTGATCTCTACAGACACTAGTTGCATGACAATGGCTAATAGTTAGGAAGTTTAACGGCCTATCTACCAGATCACCAAACATGCTCAATATTCTCACACAGTCATCCTAGCAGGATACTACTCAACATAAGATCAGGACTGTCTATATTCTAAACACGTCATCAGAAACCAACACACATACCAAGAAAACCATAGAACAATCATAAGAAACAACAAGCCAATACCCCATAATCCTAGCATGTTCAAAAAAATATAAATTATAAAACAATGACAACACCCCAAGACCGTATAATCTCAAAGCACAAAACATATAGTATATAAGTAATATAAATAAAACATATAGTATATAAGTAATATAAATAAAACATATAGAAAAAGTACCCTGGGACCCCATAATCCCGAAGCACAAAACATATAGAACAAACAAGTAACAAACCGACATACACTCAACACTATACATATCAACAACAATTCAAATCGAACAAACCAGAACCAACAACCCAACATCAACCCACATCCATATCTGACAATAATACATATAGCAGCACAATAAATTTTGCCCCGATAAAGAACCCTTACCTGAAACAAGGTTACAAAACGCACTCCTTGAACTACGGCAGAATTCAATGTCTACAATCCAACCTAACAATTTTAATCACCATCAGATAACCCCCAAACGAATGCCAACAACTCCAAAATTATCAACTAGCATGAACATTCGTCAAGGCTCGAAAAAACTTACCCAAGAACTAGAAATAACACGCTATCCAACACTTAGCAAAATACAGAATCAACCCAAACCTACAACACACGCTTCAAGATCCAGCAAGAACATCGCTTCACAAAACACCCAAACAAAACTCATCGATTAATACAGCCAAAACCAAACCATTAATCCACAACAAAACAACGGAATCAAAATCCTTAACCAAACACGACCAAAACGAACAGGCTGCTTGTGTCAGGGTACTGCTGTTGGTCTGCGGCACATACGACGCTGGAACTCCCTTGCACGTGACTGGGTCATCAGTTGCAGATGTGTCGAACCACAGCGGTGGCGTCGGGCTGTTTGCGGACGAACTGAGGTAGGCCAGGGGCTGACGCAGACGGTGTTGCCGGCGCTGAACGACTGCGTGGAAGAGACGTCGAGGCTGGGGTGTGCGTCGGCGCGGGATGGGCGAAAGGGGAGGGCACTGCGCGCGCGGAGTCGCGGTCTGGCGCTGCTCGTGCGTGCAGCTGGTGGCTGGGTCGGCCACGGTCGTGGTCTGCGGCGGGTTCTGCTGTGAAACGGCAGCGCTCGTTGGTCGGAGGTGAGCGGCAGCGGCAGGTGGAGGGGTGGAGGCTAGGGTTTCAAGAGGAAGAAGAAGAAGATAGGTTTTTTTTCTTTTTCTTTTAAAATCACTTAAAATGGGTTATTTTTCCCTTTTATTTTAATTCATTAAATGGGTCTTCTTCTTAAAACTCTTTTAAATGAAACCCATTCACCGATCTTTTTTTTTTTCCTTTTTATTCCCTAAACCTAAAGCATTCCATTTAGTTTTCTAACAATCAAAATAATTCTATTTGCACAAATACCTAATAGGTTCTTGAAATTACAAATTTACCCAACAAATAATTGCAAAAATATTTTTAGGGATAAAATTACCAAAATACTCCTAATGCCAAAACTAACCAGAAACACTCCAAAAATTCCAGGAAGAAGAATAACTGCACTTGAAGGGTCAAACTGAATTTACGGGGCGTTACACTTACAATTCCATCTTTGTTTTTTATAAGTTTGAAGTTAGTTTTAATCTAAATTAGTTTAACCATAATAATATTAATATTATTATTAATACAAGAGAGAACAAAATTTGAAGAGATTTCTAATATTTCTAAAATTTTAGGGGAAAATCTAAAATTTATGGAGAAAAAGTTAGTAATTTTTTAACAAAAATTAGTAAAAAAAAAATCAATCAATTTTAAGTATTTTTATAAGGATATAATTTAATAGGATATTAGAGTCTCTTACATTCAAACGATATTTGGTCCAATAAAAAAAAAAGAAATAGATCTAAGAATGAAAGTTAAAGAAGGATCATATTTGAGGATATCTCACAAGATTGTCAAAATTAGGTGTTGATTAATTTTGTAAAGAAAGCATCTCGTCATCATTAATTTGATGTAAAGGCAATTCAAACGGATTAATTAGTAAATCATTAGATAATATTAAACACAATACAATAGTCCAATATTTGCATATTTTCCCTAGACATCCCATTCTTGGAAGGATTTTGACTGAACAAGCTTTAAGATACCATATATAAAAGTTGTACAGAATCTGGGGTCAGAACTATTAACTTTGTTTTATGAATACAACAAATTCATGTGTTTCTAGTCAGCCAGTCAACCATGAGAGCAACAATTATTCTGTCTAATGGTAGACAAACAGTTAAAAACATGAGAAAAAAAACCCCATTAAATCCTAATTAAGAATTAGTGTAAGATTTGCCTTTTTCCTTACTTACCACCCTCCATTCACACTGTAAAAAGATTGATTCAACCCTTCCCATTCTCTTCTTTACATAAATAATGTACAATGAGCATCTGTAAGACCTCACCCTCATATTAATTTCTCCAATGATGAACAAAACATTCAGGTGGCACTTCTTGTCATCCCTCTACAAAAACATCACGACGCTTTTTGGGATTTGCTTCTGGATTTCCTTTTCGCATCATCGCCACAAATTCATCGTAGTTAATACGACCATCCTGTGAATGTTCAAGAACATCATGTTATGTTTAGTCAGTTTCTGGTTCACAACTGCAGTAATATGAGGACCGGGAAGTTGATTAAGTAAACTTACATTGTCTGCGTCCACTTCCGAAAGGATCTCTTTGATGTCGCGCCCATCGTGCATTCCGTATTCTCTAAGAGCTTGCTCTAACTCTTCCGTAGTGATATAACTGAATGCACAACATAGTTAGATTAAAAGTTCAATTATCAGTAACATTCCCTGTATCCATTTCAAAGTGAAAAAACTTAAGCAAAACTTGTGTTGGCTTGAATTTGATTTGGTTACCCGCTGTTATCTTTGTCAAAATACTGGAAGGCAGTGTAAAGATGCTCTTCTCTATCCATTCGGTTCAGGTGCATTGTCGCTGTGATGAACTCGTCATAATCTATGGTTCCATTGCCATCAGCATCAGCCTACATAAGCCAAAAAGAAACATAAAGATATGAGCAAGAAAATTCATTTTGGATTGAGAGTAAATAGACAAAGGCAGACTTACGGCTTCCATTAATTGTTTGACTTCATATTCAGAGAGCTTTGTGCCTTGCTTTGCGAGTCCTTGCTTTAGCTCCTCAAGTGTTATAGTCCCGCTATTGTCAGTATCCATGCCCTTGAACATTTGCTTTAGCCCCATGATTTCTTCCTCCGACAGACAGCCCGCAATCACCTGCCCATTTGGCACATTATTAATATTTGTAAAAAGATTTATTGTTGTCTCTTCTTTTGTTCTTTCTAGTGTTTAGAAGTTAGCATGAGACATAAGGTTCATTATCGCTTACTCGAAGCGCGACTTTCTTAAATTTGTTCATTGCACGGAACTGTTTGAGCCTATTGAGCACCGCATTGTCAAGTGGTGTATCGGGTGCTTCTCCATCCTCCTTAATCCATGGATGATCTGATATCGGAAAGGGAATTGAAATGGTGAGATTGAGAGGCATTATTATTTATCTCTTCCTAATTTCCCTTCATGGTTTCAAGAATCTTATTCAACTTCAGGTTAAGCCCTTGTAATAGATATCGAAAATGCAGGGATGAACTTACTTAGGACATCGAAGGCTGATATTCTTTGTTTGGGGTCTGAATTCAACATCTTCCTCACAAGATCCTTTGCTGAAAGGGATATTGATGGCCATGGATCACTAGTAAAATCGATGTGGCCACGCAAGATGGCATTGAATATCCCGTGTTCGGATTCTGTCATCCGAATTTCTTTTAGGAAATGACATCTCTATTTTGAAATGAAATTAGTAAAACTATTAAAAGTATACCTGCCCAGAAAGGTGGAACACCACAGAGAAGAATGTATAGCATGACTCCAACGCTCCAAATGTCAACTTCAGGTCCATATTTCCTCTTTAACACTTCTGGTGCAATATAATATGCACTACCAACAATATCCTTAAACACCTCTCCTATAGGACAACAAGATGATCAGCCATTGCAAGGATGCATATATAATAATAGAAGAGTCAGTCAATCAAACCTTGCTTATAGAACACTGATAAACCAAAATCGGTAGCCTTGAGGGGAGACTTCTCGTCCTTATTGAGCAAGAGGAAGTTTTCAGGTTTAAGATCTCTATGAATAACCCCCATGGAATGACAAGTATGCACAATCTGCACAATAGTTCTGAGCAGGGAAGCGGCAGCGCGCTCGGTGTAATGACCCTTGGCTATAATGCGATCAAACAACTCACCTCCAGCGCATAACTCCATGACCAAATGAACAGAGTGCTTATCTTCATAAGCGCCTTTAAGCTCGACAATGTTGGGCTGACCGGTTAAATGGTGCATAATCTGGACTTCCCTTCGAACATCCTCGATGTCCTCCTTGTTGATGAGCTTCCTCTTGGCGATGGTTTTGCAGGCAAGCTGTTCGCCAGTGGACTTGTTGGTACACAAATGCGTGACGCCGAATTGACCCCTTCCGAGCTCCTTTCCAATGGAGTAAGTGTTGCGGATGTCTTCCATGGGACGGCCAAGAACGTTGCCGATCTGTTGAGAGGGCTTGGTGGAGGCAACCGAGGGAGGAGTAGTAGATGGATTGTTGTTGTTGTTTCCGCCATCGTCCTTGTTGTTTTTATCCGCATTAGATCCTTCTTCCTTCACGCTGGTGGGAGGCTCATCCTCACTTTCATGAGAGCAGCAGTTTCCCATGGCGGAGGAGAAGAGCGATGGCGGTGGTTCGGGTTAGGTGATTGAAGGATAGAATATGGGGTATTTGGGAATGAACCAAATGTTAGGAGGGACAAAAATTCATGTATAGAAACAATGGAAAGGGAAAGAGAAAAACAAGGAAGAAAAATAGTGGAAATTCTAGGAGCAACTCATTGCCTTCCAATGCTCGAGGTTCTGAGCGTTTTGCGCTTTATTTCCAACTGTTTTCTTTTAACCTTTTCCCTCTATCCCCTACCAACGGCAAAATACGTGTGCATGTTTTTTAAGTTTTTTTTAGATGCTGACAGCGGGAAGAAAATTAAAATTTAATCTAAATTAGAATTTTGTTCTTATTATAATAAATAAAATTCAATAAATAGTTACGTTGAAATGAAGTTGATGATAATTAATTATCTATACAATAAGATAATCTTTTGCATTTTTTAAGTTCTTTGATGTCTCTAGTGCCTGATCTAGGGACGAGCGTAATTATTCTTGTTTCAAAAATAAAAAAATACAACAATTTTTAGATATCAAAAATTTTAAACCTGCAACTTCTAGATTGAAAATACATATCAATTAATATGCGCTCACCCGGGTTTAGGTATTGAAATTTTTTGTTCACAAATGACAAGTTACACGGTTGGAGAAGTGATCCAACCTCCTGACTTTGAAGAATTATTTTCAAGGTTTATAATTAATGGGTTTGCCCTTTTAAAAAAATAATAATAATTAGGCTTTTCTAAAAATTCACTTTTTTTTTTCTTTTGGAGCTCAATTTTTTTTTTTTTAGATATTATTCTAAGACATTACAGCCTTTATATTTATTTTATTTTTATCTATTATGCTAAAAATATCTTTTTCAACTATATCTCTAAATTTTAGAAATTTTCATTTGAACATTTGAATTTTGGAATTATTTTTATTTATTTATAATAACAAAATCTTATTATATCTTTTGCAAAAGGTGCATGTTAGTTTAAATTTTTCTTCCTATTTTTTTTTTTTTTTAACTTACTTTTCCTTCTAAACATTATTGAACAAACCTGCAACCTAATAAAGTCTGATAGAGGAAAAATGGTTCTCGAAGATATCTATTTAGGACAAGTATAAAATTTTAAGAAATAAGAATACCAAGTAGGAATTTGCCATAAAAAAAATGTACAAAAACAAAAAGGTATTGTAACCATTCGAAACAAAATAACTCAAGAAATGGCATAGAACAAGAAGTTGTACATGATACAAAATACTTATTCATAATCATCCCAAGGTTGGCATTTTGATCTCTGAACTGGAAAAGAAACTTGGCCAAAAAAAAAGGAAAGGGCAGTATCTCAATAGGTAGGGATAGATGAATCAACTTTGACAGAGTATGCATGAATGCCCCCAGACACATTGTAGACTTTCTTAAACCCCTGAACAATCAAAGTAAAATATTACATAAGCATAAAATTTCATCTCAACACCGTAGGATAATGAAAGAAGTAGTGTATGCATCTTATTAAACAGGTAAGGTCTCCATTTTTCAATGTGAGATATTCAATATTTCCCTATCGATGATACTTCTTTGGATTCACCATTATTGAGTCGAGGCTGAACATTCGTTTGAGTTTAAGATTCTAATACCATATTAAATAATATATGAAATTTCGTCTCAAAACTAATCGACAATAAAAAGAATAATTCATGCATCTTATTAAAAATGCAAGGTTTCTCATCTTTCCAATGTCAATAAAAATAAATAAAGTTGCTTTCTTACAAAAGAAAATATTGTAGGGCCTCCGATCCATTACACATGAACGAGGGGCGAAAGGGCAAATAAGAGTGCTAAAGAAATAGCGGGACCAGAAGATCTCAATAGACACACGGAATGGAATGATGCAGAGCAGGAAAGTGGAGCAGAGAAGGTGGAGCGCGGAACCCATACAATGCAGAGGACAGAAGGAAGGAGAGACCACTCTTGGGGAGAGGTTAAATAGAGGGACTGCGGAAGGAAGAGGCATCAGAGATTTCAGCTGAAGATTGCAGCAAGGAAGGAGAGATTACCGGCCCTCTCGAATTCCGATTATTTTGATTTTTTTATGCTTATTACGAAACATTTCGTTTATCAGCTTTGTAACGAACTTATTTGGAACTGCGAATTCTATTCCTTGTCTGCGTATATTTTGGTATTTTTCCTGAGCTAGGTGTCGGGATACCTAACAAATATCATATTAAGGATACATATGCATACATGTGCTTCCCTTGAGGCCCTACCCAAGCTTAAATGAATGAGATAGCGTAGAAAATTCATAAACTCGGCTGCGTCTAAAATTTCTTGTCCCCTTATTATTACTACTTTCATTTCCAGACACGTCACAAATACACCACGGACACTCATTTAAAAGTTATATTTATATCTTTCAAGTGGTCGATAGCATGACAATGAGACGTCCATGTTAGGCAGATGGATAAAAATAGAAGAAAAAAGAAGGGGGAGAGAGAAAATAAAATGAAAATGGGGAAATGGAAGAAAAAATTAAATTATTTTAATATCATTCAGAGTTCAACATTTTTATAAATTTTGTTTTGTGGACTTTGAATACACATTTAAAGGATAATGAACTTTTGTTCTTTATTGAATTAAATGGACATGTAACTAAGTGGGTTTTTTTTTTTTTTTTGAGAAACTATGTGATTTAAATTTTAATGAAATTTTTATTTTGATTTTAATTATTTTTCATAGAGTAAAAGAACTTATTTTATGTTTGATATTTTAATATTATATAAAAAAAAAAATTAAATAAATAACGTATCTCCTACATATTCCTTGTCATGTCTGTATCCTGTCCATGGTTTTTATAGAAATATAATTAATAATACTATGAAAGTTTAGCTACTTATATGAATTGTCACAGATATTCAGCCTTGAAACCATGACCTTTTCAGACTTCAAGGAGAGACGAAAAAAATTGATAACAAATTAATGACATCCCTATAATGTATTTATTGAGGGGAAATTTCAAAGTGATATTACCTGTGTTTGCAAGTATTTTGCGACCTGCAACGACCTCACTCCATGGTGACACTGCATTGATTGGCAAACAAAGTTCCAAAAAACTCAGGAGAAATTGGCTTTTCATAGAAAACCAGGTAGATTTTGAAAATGATAGTAGCAAAAAGCGTGGCATTTGATACTTCTCAATTTATACCAAGTACAAATAAATCAATTATCTGTATTGTATTCCAAGATTTAAAAATAATATAAACAATTACTATTGAAACTCAGTTGTAATTAAACCTCGCCAACAACCAAGAATGAAAAATGGTGCTCTAAAAATAGTTTCTTATATTAGAGAAAGTTTTCCTTCTTACTCCCTGGGTGCTTTTGGATATTTCATTTTTTCAATAAAAAAGTAGTTTTTTTTTTTTTTTATAAATAAGAAATATACATCATTTACCATGACATAAGTCTCTTTTTGAGGATCAAACTTCGTAGTTACATCTGGACCCCAGCTTCCAAATTGACGGAGAGGTAGTATCTGAAAATCTGGCAAGGAAGCCTGGTCTCTGTTACAGAAAAGGGTACAGGAAGGATCTTCATATATAACATAAAACAGATAAAATCCACAATTATTTCCTTTACCAGATAGTTATATGGGAGGAAAATAAGTTTTCCAGTGCGTTAGAAAAGGTAGAACTTCTAAAATTTAAAATATCAGACACAATTAGCAAGACCAATATGCCACAGAAAAAAGCTCTTTATGTATTTTGGTTCATTCAAATACATCTTTAAATTTCCATAAGAGAGATAAGTTGGCAAGTTTGTAGTTTCTTGATCAAAATAATTATTATGGTATGGAATAATCGAATTCCATTTCTTGCAACTATTGCTGATTAATACCGTTTTCTCCATCATTGACAAACCAGAAGCCATGAAGGATTTTGCAAAACATCAATTAACTTAAGGAAAAGTGGGATATATATATATATAAATTAAATAAAAAAGTGGAATAAATACATACACTTCTTCAGGTTCTCGGACATCAATTAACTGTGCCTCATCCAAGAAGTTTGGATCTTGCATTTTCAAATGAAGTTCCTCAGGTTGAATATCCAGAAGTACTGGTTCTTCTCTAAAAAATGTGCAAGACATTATAGATACAGTGTTGATAATGTGGTCTTAGTTTAGACTTTCAAGAAATTATGAAAAAAATTGCCATGTGATCATACCTCTCAGATAGAACTTGCAACAAATGCCATCCAAACTTTGTTTTGCATTTTACCACTTTGTTCAAGGGTGCATTAAAGGCAGCCTCCTCAAACTCTGGTACCTGAACACATTTCACTATACAAGATTGATCATGCAGATGACGAGGAATCCTCTCATAAAATAAGAGAACCAAAAACTATAAAATTCTTAACCATTTGCAACACGAGGAGGTCAAGTATAAATGAAAATATTGGATGTGTACACAGGAAATCACATTTCCAGGCTTACTTATTTTATAAAGTGATCAG
This sequence comes from Sechiopsis laciniata, assembly GCA_037833695.1. NCBI lineage: Eukaryota > Viridiplantae > Streptophyta > Magnoliopsida > Cucurbitales > Cucurbitaceae > Sechiopsis > Sechiopsis laciniata. The sequence continues at coordinate 1,945,837 of JBBMKA010000020.1, read as the reverse complement.
CAGCAACATGCATAGTAACTAAAACTATGTAGTAGAGTTTGTATCTTTGAGCATTAGCAGAGAGCAATACTTTTCCCATCTTGTTCTGATAAGAGCTATCAATTTTATATATCAAAACCCTAGAAAACCAACTTGATTTCCTACTAAATTCTCAAAGAGAATTCCACAGAAAATGTCTAAAATTCAGATACCAACAAACAAACAGAAAAAAGCCTTAAATAGTCCTCTCAGGCCACAACAAAATAATAAAATAAAGAAAGGTATAAAGAAATATATAAAGGACGTAAGGGTCCTACAGAAGGACCACATTTGTAACCAACTCCAGCTCAGCTGCTCCCCACGATCTCCTTTTTTTTCCTGCGTGAATATACTTTCAATGTCTAGGGTGTATCAATACCCACCCCCCAAAGAGACGCCCTGTCCTCAAGGTGAAAGTCAGGGAATAGTTCCTTGATGGTCTCGGCCTGTTCCCACGTAGCATCTTCTTCGGATGTGTTCTCCCAATGAATTAAGGCCTCGAGTCCTGCTTCTAAGCCGCTTGCCTTCCTCAAGCCGAGCAATGCCCATGGTTGGCAAGGTACTGTCAAGTCGTCGGCTAAGGTCACAGGTATGGGTTGAACTGCCATGTTATGGCCCTTCGATTTTCGAAGTACCGAAATGTGAAAAATAGGATGAATACATACCTCAGGTGGTAGGATCAATCTATAAGCAACTTTGCCTACCCGAGCTTCAATTTTGAAGGGACCCATAAAACGTGGAGCGAGCTTGGGATGTTTGTCTTACCCAACGAAGCCTTTCGATAGGACCGTAATTTGATATAAACCCAATCGCCCTCCTCAACTCGATGTCACGCCGTTTCATATTCGCATACTTCGTCATTCTGTCTTGTGCCTTCTGCAGACTGGCCTTCTATAACATAGTGTCTCGGTCATACAATTGGCGGTCCACCTCCGATACCACACTGGTACCCCGTGCTCATAGGATAACAACAGCTGCGATTCACGGCCATAAACTGCCTCAAAGGAGTTAATTGAGTTGCCGAGTGGTGCTCAGTGTTGTAGCTATATTTCACCCACGGTAACCATTCGACCCATTTCTTGGGTGTCGTCATCGTAAAGCATCATAAGTATGATTCAATTCTCCGATTTACTACTTCGGTTTGGCCATCCATTTGGGGATGGTAGGTGATGCTTATCCTTAATAAGGTCCTCGATGTCCGAAAGATTTCCTCCCAAAATCGACTAGTAAAAATCTTATCGCGATCTAATACAATACTATTCGAGTATCCGTGCAATCTCACAATCTCTTTCACAAATAGAGCTGCTACCCCTGAAGCCGTGAATGGATGCTTAAGAGCAATGAAGTGGCTATACTTTGATAAACGGTCTACCACCACGAGAATCATGTTGTACCCCTCGGATTTAGGAAGTCCTTCGATAAAGTCCATGGAGATATCCTCCCAAATCTTTTCCGATATCGGTAATGCCTAGAGTAAACCCGCTGGAGTCAGCGTTAAATGTTTAGCCTGTTGGTAGATTCCACACTCTTCCACAAATGAACGGACTCGAGCTTTCATCCCTGGCCAATAAATTCTCTAGCCAATCGTTGGTAAGTCTTCAACGACCCCAAATGACCACCAATGGGACTACAACGAAACTCAATTCATAACAAGGGAATCGTTGGTGACATAGGCGGCAACACGATTCGTCCTTTGTAGCACAGCAGCTCACCTCAGAGCGATTAACCTTCTAGTCCCGGCTGCTCTTGGATCCCACTACAGATTGCCTTCAAGCGAGCATCGGCCTCCACCTGATCGACAAACACATTGGCATTCACCCCGTGAACGAAACTAAGCAATCCCAATTCTAAGGCCGGTGGTAATCTGGAAAGAGCATCAACAGCTAAATTCTCTAGCCCCTACTTGTATTCTATGCTAAAGTCATACCCCATTAATTTGGCAATCCATCTCTGGTATTCTCCGGCTATTACCCGTTGCTGGAGCAAAAATTTTAGGCTCTTCTGGTCTGTCCGAACCACGAACTTTCTACCCAAGAAATATGGCTGCTTTATAACGATGAGTTACAAGCAAGGCTTTGCTAAAGAAAGCGATAGGCTTCCCTTCTTGCATTAGTACCACGCCGACCCCTATACCTGATGCATCAGTCTCAACCACAAATGGTCGGGTGAAGTCGAGTAACCGCAGGACCAGCACACTAATCATAGCACTTTTCAACCTTTGGAATGCATCCTCAGCTGTAGAACTCCAAGCAAATTTTCCCTTTTTTAGCAGCTGGGTGAAAGGTGATGCGATGGATCCATAGTTAGCTACAAATTTCCGATAATATCCTGTTAGACCCAAGAATCCCCTCAATTCCCTAATGTTTCTCGGTACCGGCCAATTCGCCATTGCGTCGATCTTAGCAGGGTCGGCTTCCACCCTCTCTTTTTACACCAAGTGCCCCAAGTATTCAATCTGAGGCATTCCAAATTGACATTTCTTAGCATTAGCCACCAACTGATTCGAGAGTAAGATCTCAAGTACTGTGGATAAATGATTCACGTGGTCCTGCAACGACGAGCTATACACCAAAATATCATCAAAGAAGACCAACACAAACTTTCTCAAATGCGGTCGAAGAATACCATTCATTATAGCTTGGAAGGTCGATGGCGCATTGCGTAATCCGAACGGCATCACTAAGAACTCATAGTGTCCGTCGTGGGTTCTGAAAGCTGTTTTCTGTACATCTGATGGTTTGACTCGGATTTGATGGTACCCCAATTTGAAGTCGATCTTAGAAAATATGGATGCTCCATGGAGTTCATCTAGCAACTCATCCACAATAGGAATAGGGAATTTATCCGCCATCATGGCTTGGTTCAATGCCCTGTAATCAACACAGAATCTCCAACTTCCATCTTTCTTCTTAACTAAAATCACCAGGCTGGAAAAAGCACTCGTGCTCGGCTGAATCACCCCTGAGATCAACATTTCCTTTACTAATTTCTCAATTTCATTTTTTTGGAACTAGGGGTACCTGTAGGGTCGAACATTTATAGGTCTCGTTTTCAGTTCTAACACTATGGCGTGATCATGGGTTCGTGTTGGTGGTAGCTCTCCACATGCTTCAAATACTTTCCCAAACTTCCATATGAATTCTTGAATTTCTACTCGTACTAAGGCATTTAATTCCCCTTCCTCAGTCTCTTTCCCATTTTCGTCTTGCACTTCGAACTTATTTAATCCACTGGTCATCACTGCTCCAAGCCTTCATCATAGACTTGAGCGAAATTTGCGAACAGACTAGGCTCAGTTCGCCTTTCAACTGTATTCTCCATTCTCCTACTTGGAATTCCATCGTTAGAGCTCGATAATCAAATTCGACTCGACCGAGGGTCTCCAACCAAGCCACCCCTAATATTACATCTGCACTGCCCAAGGGTATGGGAAAAATATCATGAATTATAGTCAAGTCAGAGAGATTAAGAGTTACCCCTTTACACAAGCCAGCAGCTCGAACCGAATCCCCAGTGCCCAAGATCACCCTGCATCCTATCGCTGGTGCTATCGTTATTCCGAGCTTATTGACCATGGCTTCAGAAATAAAATTATGTGAAGCCCCACTGTCAGCACGACTACTTCGCAATTGCCAATCTTCCCACGAAGTTTCATAGTTTTGGGTGAATCGAAACCCACCATAGATTGTAGGGATAGATTCGATTTGCCAAGTCTGGCTTTTCCGATTCTGTTGGGTCTTGGCCATCCACCTCAATTAATTCAATTTCTCCATTTTCCATCTGTACGATTTCTAAAATGATTTCCCCATTTAAAACCTCTACCATTTGCAACTCTTGAAACTCCTTTTTACATCGATGCCCTGGTACGAACTTTTCATCACAACGAAAACACACTCCCTTCTCCTTCTTCCTACGAATTTCTGCCTCTGTCAGACGTTTGAACGGTCCCCGCAAGTGTGTGGACGGTGTGCTGATCGATGTTGAAGGTTTCGTCGACGTGATGCCCTGTTCTCCCGCGATTGTGTTTTGATTCGGACTGGGTCGGGCTGTACGTAAATGATCGCGACCCGTTAGCACCCGACCCGTTGTACCCGTAGCTGGCCGACCCACTCTAAGCCCGTAAGGATCCCTCAACCCCTTTTCTCTTTTGTTGATTTGTAAAGTCGTCGTCAATAATTTGGGTCATCAACATTTTGGCCTTGAGGCCCACTGGTTGCAATTTCCTCAACTCACCTTGGATTTCCTCCTTCAGCCCACTTTCAAATTTCCCCTCTAGGGCTTCGTCACTCAAATCCTTCAACCCAGCAGAACATCTCTCGAACTGTCGCCTGTACGCCTTCATGGTTCCATTCTGGTGCATCTTCATCAATCGTACATATTTGTTCCCTTCTGACGTTGGCTGGAAACGTTCTAAGAGAAGCTTCCGAAAATCACCCCAATTGGCCATGAGTGTCCTATCTTCTTCATATTGGTGCCAATCTGCCGCTTCCAATTTATCGCGCTCCGTCAGCCGATTCACAACAAAATACCTCTCAACTCGGTGAATCCAGCCGATCAGATCTTTTCCATCCTCCCCTTTGAATATAGAGACTTCAAGTTTGCGTAGACGCATATCGAATAGCTGAACATCGCGATCCAATTTCCCTTTTGAAAGTTCACCTTCTCCCCCCACCCCCACCCCCCCCCCCCCCGTGTCAGGTTCGGCTCCTTCCCAGGTACGTGTTTCCCCTTCAGACTTGACTCTTCATCTTACGCTCGCTTCCCTCGATCCACGACCATTGTTGTCCCAGTCTCTGTTCCCTCGGGTGATGGACAACCCCACTAGTTTTTACACTCTGCGAACATGGCCTTCATCGCGAACATAGCCTTCATCTCCTCCCTCATGATGGAGACTTTCGCTACCTCTACTTGTACCCTGAATTGGGTTTGTAGGTTGGTTTCCATTGCTTCCTGTTTTGCAACCATTCCAATCACGCCCTCCTCAAGAACGGCAATCTTCCCTTCCATCTTTCCCACCATTAGCCAAGAAAGTGATCTGATACCAAAATTGATAAGAGCTATCAATTTTATATATCAAAACCCTAAAAAACCAACTTGGTTTCCTACTAAATTCTCAGAGAGAATTCCACAGAAAATGTCTAAAATTCAGATACCAACAAACAAACAGAAAAAAGCCTTAAATAGTCCTCTCATGCCACAACAAAACAATAAAATAAAGGTATAAAGAAATATATACAGGACGTAAGGGTCCTACAGAAGGACCACATTTGTAACCAACTCCAGCCCAACTGCTCCCCACGATCTCCTTTGTTTTCCTGCGTGAATATACTTTCAATGTCTGGGGTGTATCATGTTCTCACCCATGTATATAAAGGAACCACAAGATAACTGTAGTAACAAAAACTAAGACCACTTATCAACACTTGCTATGAAAACGGAACAAAAATCAAACGACAACTGTAAAAACATGAAAGAGAAAAACACACAGAATTTACATGGTTCACTAACGATGTGTTAGCTACGTCCACGAGCAAAGGAGAGAACGATTTTATTAATTTTAGGAGATACAAGAACACATAATGTCAACAGTGTTCTCAAAGCGCAAGGTGCAACACAAGGCGATATTATCTGTGATCGCCTCAAAGCGAGAGCCGATAAAAAGCCGATAATAAATGCATAACTAAATAATATATTGAACATAAATTGATAAATAAAACATATTTCTATTCTCATAAAATTTCAAATTCATAAATAAATCACACAAATTATGTTATTATAAGATATACCATACATATTAAATTATTATTTGTATAAAAAATTGAATTTAATCAAAAGAATAAAAAGCAAAGATCATATACATATATATATATATATTTGAAATAACAATTAAACAAATTTAATATCCTTAATAAAGACTTCGCATGGTTGTTAGATTTCTTTCTGAGCTAATTTTAGGTTATTTTGTAGATATTAAGTGAGCATATTGATAAATAAATAAAACTTTGACAAGCCGCACGCCTTGGCCTGAGGCGAAGACGATGCAAGGCGCAAAATGGCGAGAAAAGGTGAGGGCCTGATTGAAGGAGCTCGCCTTGACTTTTTTAGAGGCGCAATACCCGCTTATGTGCAAGGCAATGGCCATAGGCGAGGAAAGGCGATGGCCTTGAAAACACTGAATGACGATCAATTGGGGCTAGGGTTTTAAGAGAGTTTATATAGTGCACTCTCATAAAACTCTATTACAAACTAGGCTCAAATACATAAAAGTCCAAATGCGTAAACATAAACCCAATTAGATCCCCGCTCACTGACCAGGCAGCGAGACCTCCGACTAAGTAATCGGGGGGCATCAAACATTTCAAGGCATATCTCAACAAACACTGTGACACATTTTCCATTTTATGAAGCAAAATTTGGATGCTCACTGCAGCTGACGTTATGAATTGAATATATTATAACTAGCTTGTTTCTCCTATGCGTTGACTGCATTGCATACTCTTTTAACATTACGTTCATTCTCTCTACTTCTGGAGCACCCATAACATTAGAGAATGCAATGAAACACAAAAAGATAGGATATACCAAGAACAAACTTAGGTATAGTGTTCTTTAACTATAGCTTAGAAATCCAAAAAACTAAATCTAACCACACATAATTTGTTTTAATAATCAAGTTCCAAGTTCCTTGATATTCATGTTTAAAAAAAAAATCCTTGATATTTAAGAATGTAGGTGAAAATTAAATCATCGCTAGACATCATATGCATACCATTTGCCCCTTCCTCACCCATCCCAGCATTCCTCCTTCTTCTTTGGATGGACAGAGTGAGTACTCCACAGCAAGGTCGCTCAGATCTTCACCTGAATGCAGCAAAGGAAAGTAGGATATGAGAACATTATCGAACAATTGGTCAGAAATACCACATATATCAACAAATAGATGAAAGATCATGTGTATATAATGTAGTATTTGCAATATTTGGAATCTTAAATTTCACACATCTAATCTTTTTGTGTTCCCTTGATATTTACTGGAAGCATGTCTGTCCTGGAATCTACTATGTGGAATAAATTGTAGATATTGAAAGGAAAAAAAACAACATTTAGATTATACAACTCCGACTGTACTCGCATTGGAAGGGTAGATAAGATGAAGTGCTTAATACAATGCTAAGATAGATCAAATACTAACCGCTGACAATTCTCTGTTGAAGATCCGATAAGAGTTTGATGTCATCTTCTTTAACAAGCAAGTGCTGCACCAGTAATTCCCTGCCATCTCCACTGCCTCGAGAAGAACTAAAAGAAGCTGAAAATGGCGGATGAACACCAAAGTAGGTCATATAATTTAATGATACTTGCATCCATGTGCAGCTGCATCTATTTGTGTGCAAAATTAAGCACGTATGTAACATTTTTTAATGAAAAAGAGAGATTCAGATTTAATAAAGTGAAAAGGTAAATTACACCTGAACTCTAGTTATTTCCCTGATACATTTGGAATTTGTTATAGCAAATATATTTCATAAATAAAAAAATGTATATGCATACACTCATCAAGCAATAGTGAGATAATAGGATTGAAAGATTAACGATGATGTAAGTGCTTGGCCCTTTGACAGTCAAGCTGGGATCTTCTTGAGGTTTATGCTGCTAGACTAGAAACAGTCATCTATCATACACATAGATGCCCAAAATAATAATAATAATAACAATAGTAAATCTGACCATCTTACAGCTGACTTAATTGGTAGTCAACATTGTTAATTATGAAAATATGAAAAATATATACCATTGCTTTGTTCAATGAAATGTGGTTGACGATTGAAAAATAATACTATCTCTAGTTGAATTTCCTTGATCGTAATGAAAATGAGAGAAACATATTGCGATTTACTGGAAACTTAAATTGGTAGACTGCGCCACACCATTATGATCAAAATATGAAAATGAAATTATTGCTGTTTTCCATTTATGATCTAGTTATATTCTTTCTTCTAACTAGAGTTCAAGACACCAATATAACTCCGGAAGTGTAATCCGGTAAATAATAATAATAGAATTTTCAGTGTAAATAAAAATATCTTCGCGTTAAAAAAAATTACTAGAAAAAACCCCCCCTCACCACCTACCTCTGTATTGTATTGTATTGTATTGTTAGTCAAGTATGTCTATTTTGCATTACCGTTAAATACTCACATTCTTGGGAACTTCTTTCTTTTTACCATTTTATGGCCCTTCCATTACCTAACTTGCAGGACAAATTAAAATAAGTTTAGGACAACTAAACAAATCCTTCCCTTTTTCTCAAGGCATTAACCTTTGTAATCTTTTAAAGCAAAGGCTTCAATAAAATAACTAACTTTTCAATTTAATCTGTTTATTTTCTGTGCACTATTCTAGGAAATTTCCAGAAAAAGGTTCTTCTACTTTCTTTGTTTCACGTCATTGTAAACTTAAGAGTAAATATTAAAAAAAAAAAAAAGAACAAATAAACAAACAAACAAACTGTCCAGTATAAAATTTATGGTAAAATTAATTTTCCTGCAGCTCACTAGTCAATTTAAGAAAGTCAATAAGTTAAATTTTGTTTGAGGTCTTATGCAAGCTAAGTTCTTCACTGGTAAATCAAGGTGCAGGGAAAGTTTTACTCTCTTGTGATTTTCCTCTGAAATCTCTCAGCTAGTAAAATCAGTAGCTCCAGATACGAGTTTATAAGACTCTTTATACTTCATCCGTTCATGTATAGTATACCAAAAAATATATATGTATGCAATTCAAGAAATGGATCCTTTAGATAGGTAAGACAACTAGCACTTCTAGCCAAGTATGATAAGATAAAAACTATTCCACTTAATCAAAGATGCAAGAAAGTAAAATTCCAGGAGCATTCAAAAAAACGAGGAACAAAAACTTGAAATCGATGAAATCTTTGAGAAACAACTGACCTGTTACTTTAGAGGTTGATCGATGAACGGACATTGGACGAATCCAGAGACGTTGGCCGTGTTTGAAGGTTTTGCAAAGGGAAGAGCAAAAGGGAGCATAAATGGATGCTATTGGAGCGGGAATCCAACACCGCCTGAAGGCGTTGAAAACCGGAGATGCTATTATTGGAGGCAAACGACTGCACCTCAACATTGAATGTCTCCGGCGAGTCTCAGTTCAGAGTTTCTATCGCCGCCGTAGCTCCCACAGATGCAAACTTCGCTCTGCTTCGGCACTTCTAATTTACGACCGAATTAATCTTCGCGTGTATACCTATCGATTCAATATTTGATTATTCATTATTTTCTTTCTTCTTTTTTTAATGCGACATTAATGTTCTTTAAAATAAATGTGAAATTATTGCCTATTACTTTTTTGGAAATTAAGGGACGGGACCACAAACTTTACATAAAGTATACAATTGCTCTCAAATAAGATAACAGTCAAATATTTATTTTCAGGATCAAACTCATGACCGCGGAGTTGAAATAGAACACCGCCAATTAAGATAATAAACGCACTATCAACCCATTCGGTAATGTTGGTTGTCAAAATCAAAATGCTTATTAATAATTTAGAAATCAAGATACCATTTTTGTTTGATATTTTCGTATTTGTTTGAGTCTTTTATCCATGTATTCTCAAATGCTAATTTTAGATTCAATATTTAAAATGATAAGCTTGAGTCAACAAAGAAACACACAGTTATATTATCTCTAGAGATGAAGTTTACTCTCTCTCTCTTAGTTTTAGAGAGAGAACTCTCTTAGGACTCCAAGAGAACTCTTCGATGGTGGGTGTGAGGAGGCATCGTTATTGGGCTCCAACCGGTTTCTTGGAAGACTTGGGTGTGGGCGTTTCTGGGTTCCGGCTGGTTTTAATGGAAGGCCAGCCTATGGCCATTTTGGGGTTCTGGCAAACTCTCAAGGAGGGATTGGACGTGGGCAGATTTAGGTTTCGACGAGCTTCGTTGGAAGGGTAGAGCCTCATTTGAAGATTTTCAAGAGCTCCCTCGGCACTGAGAGGGAGCTCTATGAGAGTCATTACAAGGATGGAAAAGAGCAATTGAAGCTGGAATAGAAAGTCTGTATAGGGTTGGGACACGGTCAGATGTCGTTTGACAGAGGAAGATAACTGTTGGAAGAAGGGTGACGACGAAAAGGATGGACGTATTAAGAAAGAAGGAGAAAAAGGTTTAGGGTTCGGGCAAGCTCACTAATGTCTCATCGAAACTTTTAAAGCTTCAAATGCTCGTCGGAAGGATGCCGGAGAAGGAGAGTGACACCAGAAAGGTGGTGAGGTGTGATATGGGTCAAACGTCACTATACAGGAATAGACAAGTTTCGGGCAATGGGCTCGAGGGTCTGACGGGTGGATTGCATGCGAAGTTCAATGAAAAGATGGGTCTAGCTTAATGGACTGAATTGTTTAATCATCGTTAGATCGATTCAGACAAAACGACCCAAGTCGTGGACCAGTTCCCAAACCGAACTAACGCCCTGATCAAATAAGTCTAGTCCTTGGTTCATGTTAACGATCCCAATAAACCAGTTCGGTTTTTTAACCAAACCTTAGACTAAATTAAATCGATCGTTTTCTCATAATGTCTTTTTGTATCTGTGGATAGCGACTTCAACCCCTACTCATCTTCAATCTCCCACAGTTACACAGTGGTTATAGTGCTATTAGATTCAAGTTATCCTTTTTTTTTGTTCAGTTTTTCAGGTTATTATTTTTTTTCTATTTCTGTTGGTAGTTTTAGCTTTAGTTTATGTTGTTGGTGGTAGTCTGAGTTTAAGCTCCTAGGATGAATTAATTGATAAGGGTTGGGTCTGCAATAGAAGGTGGTCGTTTCGTGATGGGGGAGTGTAACGACCCGAACTTTCCTTAAATGTTATATTGTAAAAACTTAGGTTTGAATCTATTATTTGAGAATAAATGTGAGTTTTGTTTAATGGAAATAAAAAGAGTTGGATTTTGTAGTTTGAGAAAAGAAAAGGGCATGTTTGTCTTTTGACTTTGGGTATTTAATGTAAATAGTAATTTTGAGGAACCCTAAGCCTTGAACATTGTGCTACCACAGTCGCACTTGGACTGAGGAGGCGTCATTGGTCCAACCGTCGTGCCCTGCTGGAGTTTTTCAGGTGAGTTTCTCTTTTATTTGTGATTTTAGGTTTAGATGGCACTTAAGGAAGAAGAAGGGTAGTGTTTGGTTAAGGGTGTTGTGGCTGTTTGGTTAGAGGTGTACTAGTTGTTTGAAATGAGGTTGGTGCCTATTTGAAATAGGAATAGGTAGTGTTTGGTTATGGATACAAGGACTATTTGGATTTGGGGTAAATGTTTATTTAAAGTAGGAATAGGTAGTGTTTGGTTAAGAGATTAATAAGTGTTTGGTTGTAGGTGTAGAAAGTGGATGGTTTGGGTTTAAATGGTAAATGTTGATTCTTTGATTATGTTGACCAGATTTGACCAAGCCATTTTTCGTTCTTCAAGTCAGGTTTGTGAGACGCGTATAGCCATCGGGAGTCATCAGAGCACAAATTTCAGGGTTCTTTACTATTAGTTAATTTTGACGTTCTGAGTCCATTTGTTATGGGTTGAAAGCTAGTTCTAAGCCATTTGTCCGTTACTGGTCTCGGAGGTCTGAAAAAGCTTCTAGAAGTGCTTGATTTGGAACTTTGTGTAGATTCTTTGGTTTCAGCCAATGTAAGGGCATTCTTTACCTAACTCTAGCCGCATTGGTAGCTAGTATGTGCTTGTGCAATAATTTGTCTAAGTTCATTATTCGTCGTTGATTATTGCTATATTGGTTACCTGGTTGGCCATCTAATGTTGCCTTGTCCTAGGGTGAGAACGATTTATGATTGAGATATTCTGTCAGGTGAGCATGTTCTAATCATTACACATGGATAGTATTGAATGATGCTCGTGTTAATCATAAAGGAATTCATGTTGATTGTTAGCCTGGTAGGCAAGCACAATAGCTCGTGTTATCCAAGTATTATTCCCTTGTTACCCAGGTAGGCAAAAATGTTGTGTGCAACTCAGGTAGGCAAACATGCAGACATGTTAACTAGATTCCAGTCTAGGGGTTTGTGCCCATTAATCGTTGTTAATAAACTATGTTCTATTGCTATATATATATATATATATATATATATATATATATATATATATATGTATATGTATGTATGTATATGTATGTATATGTATGTATGTATATGTATGTATGTATGTATGTATATGTATGTATGTATGTATGTATGTATATGTATGTATGTAT
>JBBMKA010000020.1:1896688-1911501 GCA_037833695.1 Sechiopsis laciniata | reverse complement strand
TATATATATTTATGTATGTCTATTTTAAATAACATTTATTCCACAAAATATGTAACACTATAATTCCACAAAAGATATAATTTTCCCTTTGTATGTTTTTAGTGTGTTATTTTTTTTATATAAAAAAAAACAATTCCACATTTACATATTACCCTTATTTTCAAATAGTTAATAAAACTAGTGGTTATTTTTAATTTTTAAATTCAACAATATTTAAGAGAAGTTACTATGGCTTATATCATACTCCCAAAGTTATGCTTAAAAATAAAATTTAATAATTTAAGATATCAAAATGAAGAAATCAACCAATCAAATAAAAAATGTAGATTATTATATTGTCTTAGTTAAATTGATTTTGAATTCTTTTTTAATTCAAATATTAGGTATAATTATTAATAAGAACATTTTTTCTAATCCAATAAAATTTAGGAATGAGTGGTTATCAACTTTTAACCTATTAAATATTATGTACTATGCTTCTTTTGACAATAAAAACATTGTTTTGAATGTTGTACAAATATAAATATTTTCAAATGTTTATTTTTAATTTAGTTGTGGGATTAATCTGTGAGATTTAGTTTTTTTTTTTTTTTTAATTTGAGATTATTTTAATTATATTTTCTAATTTTAAATTCTTCCATCTCAATTTAACATTATAATAAATAGTGTTAAGAATATTAGTATGAAATGAATATAAAAATACAAATAACAAGAATTTGAGATTTACACTTTGTAGAGAGAGAAATGTTATTAATGATAGTCTTTTTATTTTTATTATTATTATTTTTTAAATTAAACAAATATGTAATAAGAGGTTTTGAAAATACCGACTAGATGTCGAGCAATTATTTTTTTGGTTGTTTTCATGGGGGAAGTTATTTGTACGCTGCACAGAAGTGGAAAAAAATTTCTCCAATAAAAATCGGTCAGTATGTACATTTTCGTGCTAGATTGGCCAAACGGAGATAGGGATGGAGAGGTGGTAATGCCAATTAAAGGGGTGTTGTGACTGCTTTGAATGCTCTAATGGAGAATTAAGAGTTTCGCTGTTTGGCTTGTCCGGATGGTAGAAAGGAGATCCTGCAGATTTTGAGATAGAGCAAATATTGTATGCTGTGGGAGAATGGGTGAAACTAAAGGATGATACTGATGGACAGTTATCATTGCCAGCCGGGAGTGTTGGTGTTGTACAAGGATTAAGTTATCATGAAAATGAATGGGAGGGTTCTGTTCTTGTAGCATTCTGCAGAGAACCGGAATTGTGGGTGGGACACACTTCGAAACTCGAAAAGACAAACAAATTTTGTATAGGACAGTGTTGAGCAAACAAAGTTGTCCCACATCCCTAATATAAGAGAAAGATCTTGTGTATATAAAGATGAGACAATACTTACATTGATATGAGGCCTTTTGGAAGATGCCCAAAAACAAAGTCATGAGGGGTGATTCTTAAAGTGGACAATATCATATCAATGTGGAGGTTTGTGGTTGTTTGTTGTCCCTAACAGACAGCGTGTGAAGGTGAAGTCTCATGTATCAAATCCACGATTTGGGTGGTTGGGATAGGAGCAACTTTTAAGGTACTGAAGTAGGTGATGAACAGCGGCAAGATGAGCTTTACAAGGAGCATAAACAAATTGACTGAATTTTTTAACGGCATATGTTATATCAGGCCTTAAAATTGTTAGGTAGATAAGTTTTCTGAGAAGCCTCCTATAGATACTTGGATCAGTGAGTTTCTCGTCCATGCTGGTTCTTAATTTTTGCTTGGGATCCATTGGCACAGTTTCTACTTTAGCTTTCAAAAGGTCTGCCTCCCCTTCAATGATTTGAAGGTGTAATGCCTTTGAGAAATATAAAAACCCATAGAAGATCTAGCTAACTCCAAACCTAAGAAATAAGCAAGTTGGCCAAGGTCTTTGAGTTGAAACTTTTTGTTCAAAGTTTGCTTGAGCGTTGGAATGTTATCGATGGTGGGACCTGTGATAATAATATCATCAACATATACTAATAATGCAATAAAAGTATGTCCAGATCCTTCTACAAAATGAGAATAGTCAAATCTAGCATGAACAAAACCTAAAGATCTAAAAGTGTTTGAAAATTTTGCAAACCATTGTCTAGAAGCTTATTTTAAACCATAAATGGATTTCTTCGATTTACATACCAATTTATTGGAAGAAGTGGAGAGAATGAATGGTTTGTAACCAAGTCGGAGATCCATATATACTTCTTCTTCTATATCTCCATGAAGAAAAGCGTCATTGACATCTAGTTGAACTAATGACCAATTGTATGCGACAGCTAAAACCAAAAGAACCCTCATAGTTAGTAACTAGCTTTTCAACATGGGCAAAGGTTTCAACATAATCAAGGCCTTCTTGCTGGGTGTATCCCTTTGTTACTAATCGAGCTTTGTGTCTTTCAATGGTTCTATCAGCACGGAATTTTGTTTTGTAAATCCATCTACACCCTATGGCTCTTTCGTCCTTGGGCAATGGAACAATTTCCCAAGTTTCATTTCTTTCCATTGCTAATATTTCCTCCTTGCATTGCTTTTCTCCAATGGGTAAAAGGAGTAGCTTGATGAAAATATTTTAGTTCTACTTGAGAAGAAACTTGGAGAGCTAAGTTCTTGTGAGGGTTTGATAATTTGTTATAACAAAGATGGTTTTCTAAAGGATAACGAGTAGACAGCTTAGGTAAGATAGTATTGTGTATTATTAGGCCACAGTGATAGTCTTCTAAGAATGTATGTTGTTTAGTAACCCAAGCAAACCTTCTAGGCTGAGTATTATCCATTGGATTTACTAAAACTTCTGTTTGACCATCGGGTATTTGGCTTACACGTGAATTAGCTGGGTTAGTATTTATTATTTCCTGGCCTGTAGGTACAATGACAGTCTATTCGATGGTATGAGCAATACTAACCTAAGGATGACTAAGTATTTTGGAAATACTTATCCACCTTAAAACCACATGTTTTTACTTTTTAAAAAAAAAAAAATTGGCTTTGATTGATAAAGAGAAAATTGCTAAAATGGAGAGAGAAATGCAAAAAACATGTGGTTCGAAGGAAATACTTACCTATCCTTAGGTTAATATTGCTCCGATGGTATTAACTATCCTTGATGTTTGGCCCGAAGCTGAGTCATGTCCATCGACTTTTTCATTGACTCTAGTGAATGACGCTATGATTGAAGGAGAAACAGTAGGATCAATAGTATTTTGAGATGACCTTTCTCTGGGGATAATATTAGGAAGATCTAAACCTGTAGCCATAGAAATTGTTTGTAGACTAAGAAAATCAGTTTCTTCATCATTATGAGGTATAGTGTGGAAAGGAAAATTATTTTCTGAGAAGACAACATCTCTAGAAATAAAAATCTCTCTTGTTTCTAGATTTAGAAGTTTAAATCCTTTTATTCCAGGTGGATAACCTACTAAGGTAGAAGGGATGACTCTTGCTGAAAACTATTGCCTTTTTCCTAGAAGAGTTGAAGCATAACACAAACATCCAACATTCCTTAAGTATTTATAATTAGGAACTTTATTGTTGAGAAGTTCATAAGGTGTTTTCCATTCGAAAATAGGAGCAGGGGTTCTGTTCATAAGGTGAAAAGCAGTAAGAATACATTCATTCCAATGTATTGCAGGAATTTTGGGTTGGGAATATAAGCCTCTAGCAATATTAAGTATGTGTTGATGTTTTCTTTCGACAGTGGAGTTTTGTTCCGGTCTTGCAACACAAGAAAATTGGTGTTCAACTCTTTGAGTTTGAAATATTCAATGAATGCAAGTTCCGGGGCATTGTCTGAACGAAATTTTTTAATATCTTTGTTGAATTGATTCTTAACAAGGTTGAAGAATTGTGGTATGATTTTGAGGGCTTCTGATTTAGCTTTAAGCATAAAAGTCCAGGTGTACCTACTATAATTATCAACCAAAGTTAAGAAATATATTTTACCATTATGAGAAATAGTTGAGAAGGGACTCCATATGTCACAATGAATTAGTTCAAAGGAACTACTAGATCTTTTATTACTAGGAGAAAAACTCAACCTATGTTGTTTTGCCAAAGGGAAAATATTACAATCATGAGAAATGTTGCTATTAGAATCTAATACAAGTGTATCCTTAAGGGCTAGTAGACTAGAAAAAGAAGGATGGCCTAGTCTTCAATGTCATAAAGAGGTTTTACAAGCATTTTTTACAGTGTTTAACTTTCTCATCATCTTGTTCATTTGAGTCCATTGATCCCTCTAAGACATATAATCCATGTAGCAAGTTGCCCTTCCCAATCATCCTCAAAATGTGTTTGCCATGTATTAACAGTTATTGTTATAGAAATTTACAAGTAAAACATCATCCTTGGTCAAGGCACTTATAGATAAAGGGTTATAATGAAATTCAGGCACATATAAAACTCTTTTGAGAGTGATACTATCATTTAAAGCTACCGACCCCGCATAAACTACTCTAGTTTTGCTTTTATCAGGTAGAACAACATTAGTAGAAATAGATTCAAGACAAGCAAACAAGGTACGATTGTTGCAAATATGAGTTGTTACCCCCGAATCAATTATCCATCAAGTATTAGAATTATAGTTTTTAGAAAGAGTACCTGCAATATGAGAGGGCCATTTCAAATTTCGTCTTGGTGGTATTAACCTTTGATTGTAGCTGATTCAAAAAATTTTAAAGAATTTTAGTATTCTTAAATAGTAAAGATTCCAAACAGTAGGATTAAGTAAGTGTCAATGTGTGCATAAAAAGTAATCACAAATATTAAAAAAATAAAAAATAAAAATAAAATTTGTAATCTGATAGTACTAATACATTAGATGCTTCAGATTTGAATCATCGCACAAGCAAAGATCTTTTGACAACGATGTGAACAAAATCACACCAACAAGAAAATCAAGTACATAACAATGAATATTACAAGAGACATACACTAACCCAATCTTTCAAGGCCCTGAGGCCACTACACCAATGGAAAATTGTGGTGCCTATATCGCAGCAGCTCTCAAGTCAATTGTCCTTAAATTGCTTGCGCATTAAAAATCACCAACCCACTAATTCTTTCAATACAAGTTTATATTTGTGTTCTATCAACTTTAATGTACTTACAAATGTTCTACTTCGGCAAGGGAGATTGAACCTTTTATTTGAAAAATAAAAGATAGAACAAGAATGAATTGTTCTTGCTCTACAAAGTCGGTACTCGTACAACATGAGCTCCACTGTGCATCTATCTTCATGTCAATGGTGCATAAGTTAACAATTTTTTTCAATTTCAAGTGATTGGGGCATGAGGGGCGGCGGTGTTCGGATTTGATGATTCTGATGGTGTCCATGCATAGACGAGCAAGCCCAGAACAAGAATGACAGCTCCAGCCACAAACCCCGTTGGAAGAGCGGATGCGATGCCGATGTATGGGAGGGGCAAAGTGAACATATAGATTGAAATTGGCACTGTATTGGAAAATGAAAACGTTACTGAAAATAAATAGGTGATAAGATAAAGCAACCAATCTTTAGAGGATATGCAAGAATGAGAAGAGAAATTGTGACATTGCTCGACTTAGGTGCATGTATGTTTCAAGTAACTATCGCTAAGTCCGAAAAGTGGCTAATGACAGGACATTGCTGAAAGAGGTGATAACAGGCAATTCAACATTACAGACTTTGAAGAAGTATTTTCATCTCATTTGGGGGAAGGACTTGAGCATGTCAGTTTAGTTGATTGACATACTTCCTCACAGAAATGAATGGAAGTTTTACAAGAGCGGGGAATTCATTTAGCACAGAAGAAACGCTTTCGATCTCTTTATTGTTATATCGAACTGTAAGAATAAGCAAAAGTAATATGAGCAGGATGGAATGCGTACAAAAGTGAGAAAGTACCTGAGAAAGTGGATGCAAGAGAAGAAACCACAGCGGAAGAGATTTTGAGGAGATGCAACAATGAAACGTTAAATCCTATATTTACAAGTATAAAAAGAAGAGGTAGCAGTGGTGCACCATCACATCCTGGAATCACAGAAAAACTTTTTAGTGTCTAAAAACACTACATTTGAAATGATAATGTACTATAGCTTTTGAAAGTCCAAGCTTGCATCGTGCAAAACTATTGAACTCTCTTCCTCCCTTGAACGGGCATATGTTTTCAGGAAGATATATATATATATATATACACACACACACACGAACACTATTGGAACATATAAAAGACGTAGATGAACTTACCACTAAAAGTACCAGAATTTAGAAAACAGGCTGTGCCATCTCTAAGATAGCTCGGGAGTTGACTAAATGGAATACCCCATAACTTAGACAAGAACGGTAGGAGAGCCAATATGAAAACTGCCTGCACTTGACATGAAACAAAACTCTTTTAGCTTTAATTTAAAGTAGAAGTCAGCAGAATAGAAATTTGGGATGAAGAACAGATGTATCTAACTGTGATCGTGTTACCTACCTGGAAAGCAGATCCAAAGGAATTTACGACAAATAAGTCGATCGTCCTGCCCTGTACAGAGGCAATTCATGCAATTAATATTGCAATTTTACTCCAAGCATTAAGTATTCAAGCGTTGATAACCCTACTAATATAAAATATACATAAATGAACTCAAATAGCATGCATCCTCCTACAAAATTTGATGCATGAAATTGGTTTGCAGTTTAATAACATAGAGCCAGTTTTTTGTCTGGTTTTCAGATAAAGATAGATTTATGGATCAGTCATCTACTCCCCTTATGTTAGATTTTATTAATCAGCATTCATACAATTTTCATTTTAAAAAAAAAAACATAATCAGGCAGATAATTGTTTCGTGTCAAAAAAGAGAGAAGAAATACTGCATGATATACCTTCAATTGACGGGAAGCATCCAAGAAGATGATTTCCTACATATAGAATTTTATATTGTTAAAGACAAATAATGCGCAATTAATTGGGATTATTTTACCACCAACTACCTTCAAAACTGTATCAGCTGCTTGGAACAAGAATGAGACTATCATCAAAAGGCTCCAAAATATACCGGCTTCCTTCAAGGAATGTCCAGCGCTGGAACCACTGCAGATGTAGACAAGCAAAAAAAAAACTTCGGTAAAATAGAATGTATGAGCTCACGACATAATTCATGCAAGAGAAGAAACGTTTGGTTACAGCAAAAATTCTGCCTGCTTAGGTTAGCCTAGTCGTTAAATAAGAGTCTTGAGAATCAGATTCATATGTATTTAGAGGAAATGAGTTCAATTCATGATGGTTACCTACTTTGAAATTAATTTTCTATAAATTTTCTTGACGACCAAATGTAGTAGAGTCATATGGTTGTCCTATGAGAATAGTCGAGGGGTGCGTAAAAACTTGCACAATGATAAAAAAAAAAAAATTACGTAGATATGGTAAGGATCATAGTATAAGGCAATTTGGAAACATTTCTCCAGCTTAGTATAATGTCTTTGGACGATATTCTATTCGCAAATTAAAAAACCTATGTTTGTATAGTATAAGGTTGAAAAGTCTAAACCTATGTAAGCTCAACTTCCCAAATTCATACTATCATATCTGACCCATAAGCCCAAAGCCCTTAAAAGGCCGTATAAGCTGATCATAGTTTCTTAACTTCTCAGAGAAAACTTTGGTTTAAAGACCTTATGTCATTCGGTTCTTAACTTCTCAGAGAAAACTTTGGTTTAAGGACCTTATGTTATTCAGAAAATTTTCACATCAATTAAAGACCTCCAATGCCAATAAGCTACAAGATTTTTAAATTTATTTTTTGTTACTGGATACTACGTTGAGCAGCATGGTTCCAGCAATGAATGCTAAATACAAAGTCCTAACTGATCAAAAGAGTTCAGAAATATTTAAAAAATTAATATCCCTCTCTCTACCTTGAATTTATCCCTTCTTATCGCATCACCTGATCAGTTAACTTAAATCATGTATTTTTATTAGAGAGAAAGAACTAGTTAAAGGTACACTTCAGAAATACTTCCTCAAAGTTTAGCTGCAGTACTTGTTCATGCACAATCAAAGAAAATGCTTTTTATTCATGTACATGACGATCAACTAAGATAGTAATGTTATTTTGAGCCTGAAGAAGTACTGATGGCTGATAATGAAAATTACCTTGCCACTGTAACGATTACACCAATGGAAACAAGAAAACACCCAAAAAGTTGATTGGTCTTGTACCTCCGTTTAAGAAAAATAATTGACAGGAGAATTTGCCACACGAGAAAAGTCTGCAAACAAAACGGACCATAATAACTAGAATGAGTATTGTGTAGAAATACTGACAAAGTGAAGGCTGTAAGAAAATATCTGATATTAGAGTTATTGAGTTTACTCGACCTATATATTTAACAGAAAATATCTGTAATATTAGTAGTTACTAGTTACTGAATTTACTCGGCCTATATATAACAGGAAGTTGGTTGACTTGTCTATATAAGGAACTACTTGTTTGTTAAACAATCCAATCAAAAGAACGCACGTGCTCCATTATTAGAATAGCAAGACTTAATTCAGCATAAGCAGTCTTTGAAATGAGCAACTAATTAAAATTAAGGGGGAAATGTTCCCTCTGCTTTACCTGAGACAAAATTGGAATTGATGCTCCAGAAAGAATGGCTAATCCAAGAAAAATAACACGAGTTAGTTGAAAGGAATTCAAATGTGACAATGGTGCAACTAAATAAATACAACATTGTAACAATAACAGACGTGATGACAACTGACTCGGTAAATAATTAGCATCCAAAAAAAACTAAGAATACCAAATTTAGGCCCCTTTTAATGATGCCTTTGTTTTGTTTTTAAAAGCTTTGATCATAATTTCTTTGCACAGTTTTTCAATTTTTAAAAAATATCTTTAAAATCTTAGCTAAATTTAAAAGAAAAAAAAAATTCCAAATGAGCTAAACTAGTCAAAATGCGTTTTAAAATAGATTACTAGGCCAAGAAATGGCTACTATGCAAGCATGAATTTTAAAAAAAGAAAAGAAAATATATATATGTATAAACAACATTATCCTAATTTGGATTATATTGTTTTGGATAAGAAACAAGTGAGCCCAACAAAGAAAGTACAAGTACATCACAAAAGAATATTTAAATTTATTATAACCAATAAATATACCGGAAATAACTAAATAAATATACCGGCTAAAATAGACCAAGATTTTAAATTCGGAATTAACTAAATATTTAAATTTATTATAACCAATAAATATCAGGTTTCAAAAACTAATGGTAATGTGATATGGCATTGTTGATGAAAGAGATTTAGACCACAATCATTCTGTTATAGTCCTCCATTTTTTTTATATCCATGAGTGTTCAGACTAGTTTACGCACCATTTTAACTACTTTCACAAGATAATCTACTTAACCTTACATTATTTGGATGTAAAAAAAACTCGTAGTAAATTTATTCCTAGGTAGGTGACCACTATGATTGAACTCATAACATTTTGATTTTTCAAGTCCCTCTAAACCGCCAATAAACCCATAATAGTTATGATCCTCCTTTTCAGTCAAGGATGAAGAATAGACAATGACCAAACTATGTTTAATATAAAATTAAAACAGATCTTTAAAAAGGAGAAGTGAGGGACTTGTCATAAAATGGAATTACATGCTGCTGCCATCCCTGTCGCTGCGCCAAGAGCTTCCAAGAGGCCAGCAACAATATATGGGGCCTTTGGCATGGAAAGCATCTCATCCGTAACAATGCCAGCATGATACCGCAGATACAAAATAGAAAAGTATACAATTACATACCTGAAAATAAAAGAATCGTAAGAAATCAATTTACTAGTGTTCAAGAAAGCCTTGGGAAATTAAAATTCAATCCGTGGTAGTCACTTACCTAGAAATTAATTTTCTAGGTGTTTCCTTAACAACCAAATGTTGTAGGGTCAAGTGAGATAGAACAGTTGAGGTGCGCATAAGCTGACCCTAACACTCATGGAAACATAGCTACACTGAAATAAAGCATGTACCCTTGACAAAGAGGTCTTTGAATCCTCATTCGATCTACATAATATAGATATATAAAATCATTAATGGAGCAAAGATTTTAAACATCATCAAAAATTTATTTTTATATTTTTTAGTGTCTAAGCCATCTTACGGGCATTTTGACATTCTCACAAGACAATCGCCTAACCCCACTACATTTGATTGTCAAGGTAACTCATATGAAATCAATTCCTAGTTAAGTAGCTATCATGGATTGAACTCATAACCTATAAACATTTTATTATTTACAAGGTCCTTACTTGACCACTGGGCCAACGATGATATAAATAAATAGCTCATGCACGTAGCCGCATACATGATAATATGAAAATCAGCAGAAAACAGTCAGTATATGTATAAATAAATCCAGGCAATGAAGCAACAGCATTAATATGACAATCAGCAGTCAACAGTCAGCTTTGTAGAGTTTCTTAAACTTATAAAATGTGGATATGACACAGTAAAGCTGAAAACGTGGTGCATTGGTTTGATCAGAAAACCATACCACGTAATGGACTGGATCGGTAGAGATCAAAGTGGGTTCCTGATAGTATACATGGTGCAGAACATTGAAATTCCTAACTACTCATAAACAAAACTAATGATGTAATTTTGATATCTTGCTCCTCTTTTGCATCAAGCAACCAATTAACTGAACCTATACAAGTATGTTCTACGATTTATTACGGGCTTACGGATTGAATCATATAAGATACATCAATTATTTATTTTTCATTTATTAAACTAGAAAAAAAGGGGACAAGAGAAAGAGGAAAAGATGGGAAAATAATGTAAGGTCAGAAAACTATTTCAGTTGGGGCGACATGAAAAGAGAATTTGTCTTGGACCACAAGGAAAGAAGCAAAAAAACGCCACAGATTCTTCTGCGTGACTGGAAAATGGAGAAGCGACACCGTTTAACCTTTGGTGATTGGAAAGGGGCATATAATATGTGATTAACACCCAAACTGGTCCCACCAACATCTATACCCACTTTTTTTTTAGAAGTCGTGTATACCTACTATTATACTTTCTATAACAAAAAAGCATATTATTATATGATATCTACTAACAAAAAAGCATATTGCATAGACATGAGGATCTATGACCAAAAATCACTAGTTTGAATCTATTCATCTTTAAATGTAGAAAAGTCAAAATATGAAATCAAAAAGAAAGAGAAAGAAAAAAAAAAAACAAAAAGACATAATTTTACATCTAAAAAAGAGAGGAAAAAAACCCTATTACTTATCACCCCACTCTAAAGTTTCATCATGGGGAGAATGACCAACACAACTATTCGGAAAAAGAAAGTAAATGCGTTTTAACCTTTCCTCTTTCCTAAATCAGTATCTACCTACCATAAATTAAAAAAAAACAAAAAAAACAAAAACAAAAACAAAATTAGTATGCAGTCCATGGACACTACTTTTTCAGTCTTTTATTTTCAAAACCTATCATAGCTTTTAATAATATTTCGTAAGAATCTACTACATTCCTACGATCATAAAGAATTGACTTTTGGAAGAGAAAGTGTGTCCACAACTGTAGATAAAAGTTGATTTTTTTTAATAGGAAATAGAAATGAATGAATGGAAATTTACAAAACATCAATCCATTACAAAAAGCTTTGCTAAAAGAAAATGAGAGTAGCAATACAAGACCCCTCCAAAGTTCGATATGATTAACCAAACCCATCTGTTAAAGTGGGCAGGTGGTATTGTCCTCGCTTAAGAGATTGTAAATTCAAATTTTCTAACTCCCAAATATTGTTGTTATACTAAAAAAAACCAAACCCATTCATTTCAAACTTACAACTCGGAACCAACCACTTATACAATTTAATAATATTTATAAAAAAAAGTTCCAAGGATCATAACTAATGGAAAGACAAAAGGTATAGACGGTGGGCCATGAAATACAGACCTTTAATTCCAAGCCGCCATGGTTTTTAATAGATACTCAATTAGAGAGTTCAACTAGAAATTGTGTTGGATAAAATTGTTTTTTTAACATCCAGAGCCGTGAAAGATTTGTCAATTTTGAATAGAATTCCACTCAATTATAAATGTAATAACTTAAACTATAAACTTCCACCAACAGAAAACGACGTTCAATCGCAATCAAACAACATTCTCTTAATTCCACAAATTTGGGGAAGAGTAAAATAATTTGAAGAGAAAAAGCATCGAAATACTCAATACTGAGAACTCACATTATTCCAGCCTCATCAATAATTCGATTGAAAAATTGACAGAAAAGAAAATTAAATCGGGGTTTTAATTAGCCTGGTCGCCATAAACGACCCAGCAAAATTCAACAAGAACAAGTCAAAGCATTAAATTCAGGTATCAGAAACAATTGATAAACATAAACTCGACGGAAACTAAATTTGAATTGATTTCCAGAAAAAATAGGATCAAATGTAAATTTGGCGGTGCTGATTAAGAGCGGAAAAAAAAAAAAAAAAAAAAAAAGTGGAGAGAAAATGGCGGCAAGTACCCGAAAGTGGCGAGCTGAGCGAGAAAGAACGGGTAGTGCTTCAAAGGAATCAAAGCAAGCTTGTACAGAACTCGATTGGCTACACCGAAAATCACCGTTAACGCCGCTGCAACCACAATCTCCACGATCCGATTACTCCTCATCGATTTCTCCGCCCTTATATCGTCCAAGATCTCACCGCTATTCCCCTCCGCCAAATCCTCCACCGCGTACGAACACGGCTTCGGCGGCGCCCTATCCTCCGATCGATCCCAGGACGGCGCCGCCGCCTGAATCCGGCGGATCTTCGGCGCGCGTAGAACTACACATCCGCAACCGGACCGTAAATCGGCGTATCTGTAAATGGTGAGGTGAGAAACCTCCGGCAGCGGTTGTTGCCGTGATCGGAAAGAACCGCCGCATGAGGCGGCGCTGGAGGATAACCGGCGGGACCATGATGTCATAATACAGTATGTGATAAATTAATGGCCGGAAATTTGAACAGAAAGAGCCGAGTTACGATTCTCTGTAGTTTGCGACGATGCTCCGCGTTCTTTCCTTCAATGTTTTAAGGCTCGTCGAATACCGCTCCAAAATAAAATTAATAATAATTATTGGGAAATGATCCAACGCGGGCGAGCTCAGTACGTCCAAAATAGATTCTCGTCGTTATACGATGGGGAATGAGCATGAGGGACACGTGGCGGTAATCGAAGGGGATATGGTTTTATGGGGAATTGGGTAAAGTGAAATTTAAGCTATAGGCTAGTATATCACTACAGACCCGATGATGACGGGAGGTTATTTTTTTATTAATTTTTTTTTGTATAAGTTAGGAAAAGGAAAATTATAAATATTGATTCGAAAGATAAAATTCGTAACTGTAGAGTGAAATAAATTAATACCAAAATAGACAATCAATTGCATTACCAATATATTTCATATGATGACCAGAGGTTATGATTGCAATTGGCAATTGGAATGATGTCTTTATTTTTTCAATAAGAAAGGGATGGGACCCGTAAAGAGAAAAAAGAAATCTTCTCTTTTTTAGCACTTCTTTTTATAAGGTGTAATGTACTTAGTAATTTATTTTTATATTTTACTTGTTTTAATTAAATAATATTTGGGGTTGTGAATTTGAATGATAGGTACTTTTTATTTACTTATTTATGTCTAGTAAGTAGTAATTGATTTTTAGCAGCAAAAAAAAAAAAACGAGTTTGGGTGATATTTTGTGCAACTAAGATGTTACAAGTTTGAAATTATCCACCATCAATTATTATTGAATTAAAAGAAATGTTTAATTAATTGAATTTTTAGTTTGATGGTTAAAATAAGTTTTTAAATATATTTCTCACTTGATTGTCCTTTATCATTTATTTTATGTTTTGTATCATTTTTATTTTTGTTTTTCCCAAACATAGAAAGTTAATGGATGTTAGCTCAAAATAATAGTTTGTTAAATCTAAACGTATTTTAAATATTCAAGTTTGATGTAATATTAACTATTGATACCGAATGGGTGGCATGTTGGTTATTTTTGTTTGGTGTTATTCCATTTGAACTTCATGGTCACGAGTTTGAACCCAAAGATCGGTATTTGACTCTCGTATTATTTGAGAGCAATAGTGCCCTCTATGTAGGGTTTTAAATCGATATTTGGCTCTATATTAACTATTGAAAAATGTGTGTTTGAGATTAATATGTTTGTATTCACTATGATAGCCAAAGTGCCTTAACACTTTCTACGTATCCAACATTTCATGATCGCATAAAGCACATTGATATGCGTTTTCACTTTGTTTGTAATCTTGTTCAAGAAAGAAAAAAAAATTATGTTTGATGGAGGTGGAGACTCTTCACAATCGATGTGATGAAAAAATTGTTTGCTTTTGAAATGTCCGAGTGCCTCTAAAAATTATATCAGAGCCAGGTTTCAATCTTGGGACTTGTAGGTTATTGACCCATCCTACTTCCGTTGTGCCACTCTGATTAGTTGAAATATTTACCACCATTGTTTTATATATACTTTCTATTATGCAATGTAGAACATGTATCCATTAATAATTTTTAGTTCACAACAATTGAAGATGGAGGGATTTGAAAGCATGACATTTTGAGCCACAATAAAGCCTCTAAACTACTTTTAATCAATTATGTGCAAGATGATCAATCATGATAGATGCAACCATAAATTTAAGTTCAAATCATTTTTTTAACCCGAATCCATAATTTTTTAAATTAAAAATGAGAAGATGATATTTAAAAAGATAGCGTTAATACC
>JBBMKA010000020.1:1845908-1865915 GCA_037833695.1 Sechiopsis laciniata | reverse complement strand
ATATAGATATATATATATATATATATATATACATATAAATTTAAAATTAAAAAAAAAAAAAAAAATGAAGATGAATAAAATGATGTCACTGGCAGATCAGAGGCTATGAACTTAAAGTGAAGGAACCAGCGAAGATTCAGCTGTTGATAGGCAGATTTGATTGGCATTGAAAAACATCACAAAACCAAACAAACAAACAAAAAAAATTCATGTGAGAGGCAGAGATATGCACATCAACTTCTACTTACTCAAACTTCTTTAAATTTGGAGTACTATTGGCATGTCCTTATACTTCGGTATTGAGAAGTAAAATTAGAAGTCGTCTCAAAAATTAATCTCCACAACTACCTCCAACCAATTGGCCGCTCTTAGGAGATATTCTTCCCCACAAACTTACTTTCCTTTTTCTCCTATCCTTCAATTCAAATTTCCAAGCTACAACCAGATAAGTAAATTTAATCGATCAAAATAGTTCCAAAACTGTGTATACTTCACTTATCGACCATGCAATATAAGCTTTCTTAAAATTTTAATCATATTTGTCAAACTCCTTAGAATTTTAAGCCAACACATATATATTTGGGTTAGGAGGAAAATCATACATAAGAAACAAAAATTGGAGATAGTGATAGAAAAGTAGAACTCTTTAGAATTTTAAACCAACCAAAATTCTCAAGTATGTCAATCTACCAGTTTGATGTATTAAAATAATTCAACAAATATATCATTGAGTTAGGTTATCCCTTGGTGTTTAAAGCCCCGTATATTTGTTAGAAGAAATATATAAAATTACATAATACTATATTAAAAAATTAATCACTCCGTGATTCAATTCAATCCAACTCTTAAGTTAGATAGTTTTGATTGTCTTCTTTTTTTTTTTTGAAACATCCTAAACATCTTGGGGGTATTTTCGAGTATTTCTTTGGTTTTAAATTTAAAGAACTTACACATAACATTCCAGAATATTTTAGACTCTACTTTGTCTTCTTTCTCCATTCAATGCCAGCCCCAATTTAGTGTTATTACTTTTCTAACTTCTTTTTCCAATCTAGCCCCCAAATTTACAAAAATAGTAAACATCTTTCAATCAATAAATTTAACAAATAAAATCTTTTGAAATAAACTTCAAGTTTTAAGTACAAAAATGAAACTTATACTTGAAGCCAACCACATTTATAATAATATAATCTAACTAATTCAATCAATATATCAATAATTCATATGATTCTCCACCGAAAAAAGTTCACAAAAAATCCAACCAAATCACGCAGAAGTAGCATCTGGTCTCCAAAGCTACGGGATAATACACTAAAAGCAAAAAAATTCACACAAAAAAACCCTCTGAATCAAATATGCATAATTCACACAAACACACACACACACAAAAAAAAAACCTTCACACACAAAATAACCCACTAAATCAAATATGCATAATTTCTTGGTTTCAAAAAAAAAAAAAAAAAAAGTCAAATATGCATAATTGACCACTAGATGTTGAGGTGTAGATAGTCCGGATTAGATTGAATTGGATTGGATTAGATGAAGTTTTTGGATAACCTAAATTTCTAGAGAACAATTCATCAACTCATCCAATCTTATGTATTCCAGGTACCCAACCCCACCCATATATTTCAAATTGGATTGAATTGATTGGTTATACTGATCTCATTTCCATAAATAACTCATATTCCATTAATAAGTAAAAGCAACATATAGAAAAAAAAATACATAAGGTTATATTTAACTCTAGACTATCTACTTAATAGTGCGTGTTTCTTATCAATATGCAAAGAGTCTATCTCAATTAAAAACCTTACCCACATAAATGTAATATTGTTATTTGTTCAAATTAAGTTAGGTTAAATAAGTAAAAAATTAGTAACTCAACAACTTACCAACTCAATGAAAATTCAATTGTTGTACTCACTAAATACAAAACAAATGTTTTTGTTAACCAATTGTCATAGTGATTGTTATTGTCTTATTCAATTAGCGTTGTACCAACAAACTATACTCAGATGAACAATAACAAGCTAAAACACTTATTTTACTAGAAACCCTTCTTTCAAATATGGAAATCATTTAACCTAAAAAATAATTCAATTTTCAAATTATATTTTTTTAAGAAAAAAGGAGGCTAGTTCAAAATCCCCACCCACAATTATAATTGAACTAAAATAAAACCGAAAAAAATTCAAGAGAAATGAAGATTACAAAGTCTCATTTTAACGCCATTACAAAACTGAGAACTAGAATTTCTCCACTCCCACACCTGAGGGCAAACAAATCTTAACCTAATTATTCAACTATAAGTAAAACACAAATATCATACAAGTCAGAACATACATAAAATCATGAAAACACTAACACTCATTAAAAAAAAAATGAAAAAAAAAAAAAAAAAAAAAAAAAAAAATATACTTGAACTTTACCCGTGAAACATAAAATGACATTTCCTTTCTTGAGTGCATAAATTATATGGTGTGATATCCTACAACTAAAATCTCAAACAAGTCCTAAAGCATTAAGCAACCAAACACAAATATTACAAACAAATGCAGCATAGACCACATCTAGTTTAATCTAAATTTGAACCAGAACATGGTGTCATAGAAAGATAGATGACCACAGATTAAATTCATTATTTTAGAACTCTCAAGACCCTCTTTAACCACTAGCCAAAGAAGGAAGGCGATGTGGTGAGAAGCATTGAATATAATAATCAATTGAAGCAAAGAAAGCAATAATTTCATAGTTCAAATAAAAACCAAATCAATAAATGAGAACCAAGAAGTCAATACACAAGAAATTATAAAATATTATTCCTTGAATAGAAAAAGGCAACGTATATTTAATAATTATATATTTTCCACAAGATGATCAAAAGTTCAAACCTGATAGTTAAGCACATCCGAAAATAAATAAATCACAAGTTGAAGCAATCACAGAATATTTAATTCATCACTTCTAATAACAACAAAAAAGAAATGGGAGAAGAAAAAAAAAACAAAATCTAGAGTTCAATAATATACTTATCTTTGCTTAAGGATCAGCTTGATAAATAAGCACTCTAAATCTCTTCAGTGGCATCAACATGCTCGTGTACGGACACAAAATCTGAGTATGTAGGTATGGAAACATTAACAAATCCAAGTATACAATCTAGCCATTTATTTGCATATACAAATAGAGGAAACCAGCAAATGCAACCATTTAATGTGAAAGCCACATTAGAATAATAAATGAATTAGGTAATAAATAAATGAGAGGAATAATAAAATAAAATAAAATAAAATACATACATGCTTGCCCAGCACCCCCACAGGATTGTTGCACTAAGAACAACAGACAAAATAAATGCAAAAGTGTCTCTTTTTTTAATCAAACATAACAACAAATCTCAAAAGACAACAATATAATCAATATTTGGGTATCATTTTCTAAGTTCCTATCAGGCAACTCATAATGGGTAACAAATGTAAAAAGTATCAAGATTGAAAACCCAGCAATGATAAAAGCGTATAATAATAATGACAATAATGCAACTATCTTAGATTATGAACAATGATGCAAAAGACTAATTCAAAGAACTCAGATGCATATTTTCAAAAGCGATCGAACCCGCGAGAGAATATGCTTGTTCAAAGAGATGAATGAGGAACAGTAAAAGAAAACATTAAGAACACAAAGAAATAGGAATTTGAAGAGAGCCATAGAAAAATTAGCCAGACCTTCCCTATTTTTTAATAGGAAGCAAAAGAATTTAATTGTGTATATATCAAAATTGGAAACAACAGTTTCCAACGGAAATAAAGGTTAGGGACAATAACCCATTTTGGATCCACATATTGGTAAAATATTATTCACTTTCAACATAAGTACTCGTGAATTTATTCCATGTACCAATGCAACTAGCGAATGTGGAATAATGGTTGAATTCCAAACAAAATGTAAATGCATCATAGCGGACAAAGACTTTATTATCAAAGCTTATAATAACTCAAACTGTTTATGATTGTGACACCTCAGCAGCCTGAAAAGAGATAAGAGACTAAAAAACCAGCACAAAACAATGAAATTCAACATTTGCAGCTTCTTTTAAAGTTGCATTCTCTCCATACAGAACCAAATAGAATAAAATAAAATAAAAAGGCAACATGGTTAGGAATATAAATCCATACCAATGAAGAGAAAAAACAAACATGATTGAAATAAATTAAGTAAAAAAAAAGCAGATGATTTGAAACAAGATTGCTTTGAAAAACATGCAAGTGTTAGGCACATGAATGAACAGTGAGAGCACACAAGACAAATATGAACACAAGAGATAAAAATGGCTCACATCCCTAGGAGTTTCAACTGATTTTAAGTATTAAAATAATATAACAAACACTGTAGATTTGGCCAAGTCAAGAAAAATTGTAAATCAAGAAAAGAATAAAGCTGAAAAGAAGGCAAGCTACTCCAACATGAGAAACACAGGTAATTGTTATCATCATGAACTTTTCTTCCAGCTAAAACTGTAATTAGTATCCAAAGAAGCAAACCTCTAATGATATTATATCCAACCTATAATTAAGAGATTATAGGTTCAAAACTCTCCCCTACTCAAAAATCAAACTGGAATTAGTGAAAAACAGAAACAAAATCTAAGGCTAGATCAGAAATATTGGTTTAAATTAAACATTAATGATGAAAATTGTTAGATCAGGAGGATGAGATTACACAGTTACTGAATCTATTGCTTTGGGGAAGAACCTCCAACCGTGAGATAATATAATAATGAAATGCATATATTAGCTAATTTGATTACCATAATTCGAACCACCGAGAAAACCCGGCAAACCAACGCCGGAGGCGGCCGCATCATAAACATCAGACGGATCAACAAGCGGAGAAGACGTAGAACCACCATTTCTAATGGTTCTACCTCCGCCAATGCTGCCACCATCGCCTAAATGTAATTCAGATACATTTGGTAACTGATCTTCGGATTCGAGGCCTTGGTCGTATAATAACCCTTTGAAAACATGTCCCCCAATTTTCACCACTGCTTGATACACATACTCGTCGTCCCCGTCGTCCACCGCCGTCACTCTCACGCATTTGAACACCGCCGGTGCTCGTACTTGCCCTGGTAATGTGTCTCGAAATGTAGCATCTAAATCAAACAATTCAACCCAATGACAAATACCTCAATTTCAATAATACAAAACAGAATTCGAAAGAAACCCTAAATTTAGAACCGAATTAGCAACTGAAATCCAAGTGTGAATATAATCAGCATAATTACATCCATCTCTAGGTCAGGCAACCAAAGACATGAAGTGTCCACACATTAGTATTACAGATGAATCTCGAACTCGAGCACATCTTCTAAATCTAATCTATCCACTACCATACTAACCCTCAAGAATCCAAATGAACTTAATTATTAAATCAATGTTGATTTTCATTGGAGGTGAAGCTCTAATTCTCGATTATTAAATATAATTATTACCTTGGAGGCTGGAGCTGGTATCGAGGCTTCTAGGGGGAGTGGTATTGGAAGTGGAAGTGTGAGAAGTGGTTTGTGAAGCAACGAGTCTTGGTTTCTTAACGCCGGAGGTGGATCCCGCCGAACCCACGGCGGCGTTGGCGGCGACGGCCATGAGCTGGCGCTCACGCCGCCGTGAAGCAGGAACCCACGTGCTCTTCACGTGAGTCGAGCAATCAAACCCTCGGCTCCGACAGCAAGTCCTGCATCTTCTATGGCTACAATCTTTCTTCGCTTGGTTCCCACAGTCCTGGCACGTGGCCGTCGCCGCCGACGACGAACCCAATCCGCCGCCGCCGCCGATCCCACCGTCGGTGACGCCGGTGTTTGGGAGAGAAAACGACGGCGTTCTCTGATTGTTCTGCCAGAGCTGAATCCCAGCGCCGCCTCTGTTACTCCGATTAGTCAACAGATTGTGATCCTCATGATCGGAGATGAGATTAGGAGCCACGAGGAAAACGTCGCGAAGGCCTAGCATGCCGATTTCGGGGGAAAGGCCGTAATTAAGAGACCACATGGAGGAGGGTGGTCCGGCGGCGGGGGCAGGGGCAGCATTGAAGCCGAGAGAGAGGTCGTCAGGGGCAGCACGGGCAGCGGCGGAGGAAGACGGAGCTGCTGCCCAGTCAGCAAAAGCGCCGGAATCGGAAGCTAATCTTCTTGTAGTAGCCACAACTGAAGACTGATGATGGGATTAAATATAAAAAAAAATAAAAAAAAGAAAAGAAATATATGTAGGCGTTATGTGGGGAGTGGGGTATTGTCTGAGATTGTAGCAGAGAGATTTTGTGGGCAGAAAAAAGGAAGAAGAAAGAAGAAGAAGAAGAAGAAAACAAAAGGGCAAAATTATAATTATAATTAATGGGGGGTTTTGATTTTAAACTGTGGAAATGTTAGTGCTTCTGCGACTGCTTCGGCTGATTCTGCTGTTCCAGTGAGTAGAAGTAGAGAACTGCCACAAACTTTGGCTTTATTAAAAAGAGAAAAAAGATTGTACAATTTTACACAAGGTTTTCTTACAATTGGAACCCATTCATTTCTCTTACTAAAAAACCCTTTTTTTTCTTTTCTTCAAAGAGGAGTTGAGGTGGGTTTCAACTTTGGATCTTCCTTCTTTTTTTTTTTTACTGATTCTCTCTCCAATAATAACACTCAAAGTTTCAGCGAGGAAGGTAAGGAGTTTTTTTTTTTTTTTTTTTTTCCTAACGGGAAAGGATATAAGTACGGGTGTTAAAAAATCTTAAAGTATCACGAGCAGTTTAGTTAAAATTAAATATTGTTTAAATAAATAAATAAATAAAAGAAACCCTAATTTATAACAAATTATGAATAATTGTGATTAAAACATCATTTAACACTTCATCTTCAATTTTAAATTTTGATATATAAATTTTTAAAACTTAAAAAATATTTGAAAATATCAACAAAAAAAATAATAATAATAAATAAATATAATTATGTTATAGATAACAAAAATATTTTTTAAAATTAATAATAAATTTAGATTAATTCCATAAACTTAAATTAATTTTAGGTCAATTTCAATTGATAATCCAATTTAATCTTGGATATCAAAAAAAAAAAATCACTTCAATCGTGGGGTGATTGGATTTTGAAGTTGAAAAGAAGAGATGTTAGAAAAGTATTTATTTTATATTAATTTTTATTAATATAATATTGTATATTTGTATTAATTAATACATTTAATATAGTTTATTTTATATTGTGTGGTTGATAATTAAAAAATGTTTGGCCTTATATTTGATAAAATTAGATAAAATATATTTTATTGTATATTATATGATTGAAAATTAAAAGAAAAAAAAAGTTTGATATGACATTTAATGTGATTATTTCCTTCTCCTTCCTCTTCTCTCTTCAACACCAAAATTCAATCACCCCTAAACCTTTTTATAACCATTAATCTGTATTTTCAAAACACACAAAGAAGTTTTTTTTTTTTAGTTTTTTTTTGAAAAAACACACAAAAGAATTTTGTTTTTTTGGTTATTGTATAATTTGATTGAGGGTGTTTGAATAAAGTGACATGCGGTTCTTAGTTTAGGTTCAAGAGAGAGAAAAAGAAAATCTGAGTGCAGCGGGATATGAGAGAAAAAGAAAATTTGAATAATGGATATGTATATTGAATAAATAAGAATATATCTATTGTCAGGGGAGAGAAAACTTGACTTTTGGTTGTGTTTCATACTTGTTGTTTCTTTTTACATGGTTAAGTTGGGGAAAATCTTGTCTTTAGATGCTAAAACAATTGTTGGGGATTCTTTCCATAATACATATTGTCTACTTTAAATATAAACCTTCATAATTTTGTTTATAGTTTTTATTAAAATATTTCATACCAATGAAAATATTTGTTCCCTACGATAAACTCATAATCCACCATTTATTTAATCTGCTTGTATTGTCACTAGCTATTTAGAGAAAATTTGTTCTATCATTATTCAATTGGTTGGAAATTACTATTTTAAATGATAGAAGTAAAATAAATGTGAAAATATAATATATGTATATGAAATTATTTATATATATATATATAATTTTGAAAATTATGTATTTTACACATATAAATGAGTCTACATTACATTTATTTATTTTTTATTATTATTATTTTTTTGTCATTCATGGCCTCCTAAATTTTATTTAATATT
The DNA here is from genome assembly GCA_037833695.1 of Sechiopsis laciniata. Lineage (NCBI taxonomy): Eukaryota > Viridiplantae > Streptophyta > Magnoliopsida > Cucurbitales > Cucurbitaceae > Sechiopsis > Sechiopsis laciniata. The sequence continues at coordinate 1,857,710 of JBBMKA010000020.1, read as the reverse complement.
CTTTTTTTTTTTTAGAAACAAATTTTATTTAATATTCTTTTATAAACAAAGTCTTACATATTATTGTAGAGTTTATAAAAATTTTGGCTCCCAATATTTTTTATCTAAATTCGCCTCTGTTGAGGGTAGCACACCCCTGAGACGGTCAATTATTGTGCCGCCTTAGGGACAACTAAAATGATATTTTATCCTAAGAAATAAACATAATTCAAATGCGTGGACAAAAAAGTATACGAAAAAATTGTGGGCAAATGAATAAATTCACTTTATTTATTTATTTATAAAATTTGGATATATTGTAGAAATCAAATAAGAAATTTCGACCCAATAGCGAAAATAAATATATCCTAAAAAAATATAGCATATATACTTTCTATAGACATATACAATGATTTTTTTTAGGTTAAAATATAGTTTTGATTTCCAAATGTCATCAAAACTTCATTTAAGAAAAAAAAAATGTCACAGTTATTTGGTTGATATCTATTATTCTAATGCTATTTTTGTTTTTGGTATTTTACATCATTCTCTTTTTATTATATTATTAAAAATTTCTTTTTAAGAAACAATCTATATCAATATCTCAAGCGAAAGACGAAAAAGATTATCAATATCAACTTGTATTTTTTTAGTTTAACCATTGAGTGACTCTAAGAGATGAGGTGATGGTTGAAAGTTTGTAGACACTTTTCGTGTCTTCATTCCTCCGATGGTTCCAATTTTTCGATTTCAAACAAAACAAAAAAATGTCGAGTGATTCGAACTCATAATTCATATTAACCGTACAATTTGTCTCTTCTAATTAATATTAAACTAACTTTATCTAAATTTTTATTTCAAATTTTACATTTTGATTTATAACATTTTTCATATTATCCTCTCCAACATCACCAATTTATAACATGTGTTATTTGCCAATAAAATAGATCATACAATATATATATTTTTTAATTCTTGAACTTACATTATTTTATTTTATTTTATAACAAAACTCCATTGATGTTAATTTAAAACATATTAAAATTGAAGAGACCCAATTATTGTGTAGAAAGTAATACTTAAATTAAAATTGATATGATAGTAAAGTAAATGGGATTATTGGGAGGACGTGAAAGAGAAAGCTGAAAAGCTGTAATGACCTTCGCCGCACCTTTTGGTCCTTTGGCTTGCCGTTGGGGCCACGAATCTTCTTCTTCACCAAGTACTTCCCCCCTTTATTATTCTCATTTCTCATTTGCTTTTTATAAAATTAAAATATATATTCTATTTTTTGGTTCAACTTTTAAATTATATTTTGCATTAAATTATAAAGTTTGTTTACTTAGGTTGAGTATGTTATTTAGTCTACATCTATAGAATACAAGAAGTTCAGACCTGAGAGTTTAATACTTGGAATTTAGGCCTTGTTTGGTTTGTCGATTGAGATCTGGTGGTTTGGATTGGAATCTAGAGATTTGGAAACCGTTGTTCGATAAATGTAAAAAGTGTGAAATTTCATTCCAAGAGGATTTTGAACAATACAAATCGGGGGATTAGAATCCAAAGGATTGAAAACTCTCTTTCTTACACTTTTTTCTCCCTCGTATAAAATAAAAATAGAATACATATTTCATCGAAATTCCAAAAAACTTTAATAAATGTAACCGATCAAATAATCCTAGTTAAATATATTTTTTATCTATTTATAGAGTGCATATTTTATCTATTTCTTTTTTAAAAAATCTATTTAAAAATAATTGATTAAATTTTTCTTCTTCTTATATTTATCTTCTAATTTATTAGGATACATTTTATTTATATTTATAATTTAAATAAAAATATGAAAATGGTTTTAAGAGGTTAAAATAGTTGTTTTTTTAATTTTTAAAACACACCTTTTTTTATACCATTTGAAAATAAAATAAATAATGGTAAACTATCTCATTATATTCTTTCTCTTATATGATCCAATATTTATATAAAAAATGTTATTTCATAATTCTTTTGTTTTTAACATTTTTAGGGCATCAAATATTTTTTTCATTTAATTAAACAATCTAAAACTACATAAAAATATGAGATCATCTGTTCTTTATATAAAAAAAGAAAAAAAAAGTTTCGATAATTCAAAATTAAAATAGACTATAGTTAAAATACAACATTTTTTTAAATATTTTATTAGCATTCTATTTTGGAATATCAATCCAGTTGTAACGGCCCGAGTTTTCACTACGGTTCTCCAGGTACAAATTTAAGTTAAATCAGTTGGTTCGTTGGACTGTTATTGCATTTATAGTAGTTAAGGGTAATTTGGTAAATTTACCCTTAAGGTTAGTTTGGTAATTTAATGAGTTGTTGGGTATTTGTTGTAATTTTAAGGCTTTTGGGGCTATTTGTGCAATTTGGTAGGAAACGCCATGTGTCCAAGTTAGGGGTTTGTATCGATCATTCGTTACGACATTTTTTTCCATCGCATCGTTTAGAGGAAAAGCCAGAAAGGGATTCATCTTTTCTCCTTCATCTCTTCTTCACCGATCGCTGCTAAGCCCAGCCACGCAATTGTCTCACGCCCACGTCGCTTGCTGCCTAGCTTCGCTGATCGCAGCCCCACGTAGATCCACACACGGCCAAGCCGTTCAACGACCACCCACAGTCGACGATCTCGCAGTTGTCATCGCTGTTGCAGAAGCGACGCTTCAGCGTGCGCCATCCCTATAGCCACATGCACGTTGTAGCCGCGCCATCGGCCCTACCGAGTGCCCGGTACGCCCGAAACAGTTGAGCCACGCCATCCTGCGGTGCCAATCTCGCCTCACGCTACGCTTGCGCCTGAGCGCAACCCCGTCCAGCACGTGCTTTCTGAGAAGAAGAAGCCTCGACATTGTTTAGTCTTGGTGTCATGACTTGTCTCGTGCTGATTCGTTCGGGACTTGGGTAAATGCCTTTCTTTTTCCTTTAGGTTCCTTGTTTAATTAGATGACTGGTTAGTTATCAATTAATTAGAATTATTTGTCTATGTTATGATTTGTTCGTGATTGGTCCGTAGCTCAATGAGCATTTATTCTATAACTATTTTCATATAAGGATTTCTTGTTGTGGTTGTGTAGACCATGGTATAATATTCACTGATTATATCTGTGTTGTATATTGTATTGTTTTCCCAGTATGTTTAGAAATCCTGTTATATGATGTGTGATGACCTGACAGTTAGGGTGTTGACTTGTAACTTGATTTTGTTTCTGTATTGTACAATCCTGATAGGATGACTTGTATGATGAGCATGTTATGATTTGACTTGGGTTTAGCATGTAGCACTTCTAAATAGTAACTGTTAGGTTGTCATCATCTAGAAGCTGAGAGTGGACACGGCGTTTGCTGTCTCCACAGGTCGGGACCAATGAGGATCGATTCCCACCCTCGACAGTCGGGATGTGGTGTAGCACACCACCCTGGTGAAGCCTAGTTTGCAGCATGTTAGAGCGGAATCTTTACCTTAGTGTAAGCCTACCTTAGGACGATCCTTAGCTTCAGGGGTAGGTGTGGACAGACTGCCACAGTTGGGTGCCGAAGGCCTCTCACCAACTGTGGATCAGTGGACATCATTTCGTATAGTTAGGCATGTGGACCTGGACTAATGTAGTTTGTGTATGCCTAAACTTACTTCCGTTTGCAACAGCATGCGCTGTACGCGCACATGCATTAGATGCCGAGAGGACGGCTCCCTTGGGCTAATGTCTTCAGTACATCTATCCGTTCAGTCAAGAGCCAGACACTGGCACTCTCTCAGCTGTTTAGGATCAGCTAGAGAGTTGATCACTTTGCCGAGAGTTAAAGACTCTCAATGTTTGAGAGTTATTTGATAACTCATCTTCTACGATCTGTTGGTTGAATGTAATGCATGTATGCTAGGATGCTAGATGTAAAAACTCGACTTCTAAACAGTCTTAAACCCTGTTCTGACTCAACATGCATGGTTCAAATAAATTAAACATCCACACTTTAATATATAAAACTAAAAACAAAAGTCTGTTTTGTTCAAACTAGAAACAGTTTACAAATCCATCCATAAAAGTAAAACACAGTTGAGCCTCTGGCCAGAGATTATTAAAACTATTAAAAACATGAAATCCAATAAGAGTAGAGTCTATCCTGCATGCTGAATCAAGACAACAAATCAAATAAATATACAGCGGACGCCCTTGATCATTAAGCTCCTCCTCTAGCCGTCCTGGTGCTGTCTCAAGTTACCTGGTGGAAAACAATATAAAATAAGGGTGAGTACAATGGCACTCAGTAAGAATCTCTAGCCGGGGTACAGTACGTAAAAGTCATATCATCTAGCATTATAGCATACATGCGATACAGATTACCAACAGAAACAAGCATGAGTCATCAACATGACTCACAAACCTCGAAAGTCTTTAATTCTCGGCTAAGTGATCGCCTCGCTAACTGATCCTAGACACTTGGGAGAGTACCCAAGTATCTGGCTCTAAACTGAATACGGATGGTGTAGTGAAGACACTAGCCCGAGGGAGCTGTCCTCTCAGCATCTAATGCGTGTACGTGCACACCGCATGCTACTGCAAATCGGAGCATATGTAGGCCTACACAAACTACGCCGGTCTTGGTAAGCATGCCTAACTAGATTCAAAATGGTGTCCACTGATCCATAGCTGGTAGGAGGTCTTCGGCACCCAACTGTGGCAGCCAGTTCACACCAACGCCTGAAAGCTAAAGTCGTCCCAACGTAGGCTTACACCAAAGAAAGGACCCCTCGCTAGCAGGCAACAGACTAGGCTTATGTCGAGGTGGTAGTTACTCCACTCCCGACTGCCGGAGGTGAGAAATCATTCCTCACTGATCCCGACCTGTGGGGACAGCATACATCGTGTCCACTCTCAGCCTTTAGATGATGATAACCTGACAACTCATTCTAAGAGTGGAAAAGACTAATTCTCAACAGTATACCAATAATCACCGAAAATGCACATAAAAATACCTTAGCATGATACTACTATCTCAAGATACATCAATGCTACATGTCATGCCCTAACAGATCATTCACAAGGTTTGAACATAACAGGACAATACGTGCAGTCAATATAGGCCAAACACCACAATAACCTATCCACTAACACATGCTCGTAAAATAGTAAAGCAAGCAGGCAAGCATACAATCAATAAAAGCACGCAGGGTCCACACAATCCACTACAAGGAACCCATACTTGAAACAAATACAGAACAATAAAACGATGCTCTTTGAGCTGCAGATAACCAACACGAACTAGCTAAACACAACCTAAAGTGAATATAAAAAACAATAAAAAAGAAATCTAGGCTATCCAAAAGTAACAGGGCTCCGGAACAGAGGTTTCCCAAAACCCAAACGTAAGGTTCGACTCCACAGGACAGAGGCTGCGGCAAAGACACGACACGGCTGCACAAGTGTGAGCGGCTGCGTAGGCGAGCAGGCGTGTACGTGCGGCTAGCTGGGGCTGCGTCACGGGCACGGGCGTGCGTGCGGCAGTGGCTGTGCGGCACTGGTAGGCTGCAGACTAGAGCGTGAGGGCTGCGGCAGCGAACATGGGCATGGGGGTGCGACTACGATCGGTGAGTTGGGCTGATGCGGGTGAGCAGGCTGTACGGGGCTGCAATTGCAGAGGCGGGGCTGGGCGCAGGCGACGTGGGTGATGCTGCTGGGAAGCTCGAAACTGCTCAGTGATCGTGAGGGTGAGCATAGGCGTAGCAAATTGCTGCTGCGATCTGCGTGGCTTTGGTGACGCAGAATGGCTATATTGTGTGGCTCGAAATAAGGCTGCACCGATCCGATCAGCAGGGGCTCGGGGATGGTCTCGACGGCAATGGAGAAGAGAAAGGAAAGAGGAGAAGTCCATAGAGAGTAGAAGGGTTCTGGTTTTTCTTTATCAAAACACAAAATCCCCTTTTTCTTCTTTTCTTTTAATTTTTCTCTTAACCAAAACAAGTCCCTTTTCCTCAAAAAAGCAAAACTAATCCCAAGCACCTAAAATTGCAAAAACAGCCCAAGACTCATTAAAAGCAGAAATAACCCTGAAACTCAATACATTAGCAAACTGATTCTGGAATAAAATTACCAAAATGCCCCTCAAGACCTAAAAAGCAATAATGGCCAAACGAAACAACCAAAATCGTTGTAAAACATACTTAGAGAATCGAAACGAAAACCCAGCCCATTACACTAGATGATGTGTTGTATGTGTACTATACCCCGGCTGGAGATTCTTACTAAGTACCCTTGTACTCACCCTTTATTCTATGGTTTTCCACCAACTAACTTGGATAGCACCGGAACGGCTAGAGGATGAGTTGGTGGATCATGGGAGTCCGCTATTTTTTATTTATTCGTTATTTTTGTCATTAATTCAACATGCAGGATAGGAATCGAGTTTCCCATTTGATTTCATTATTGAAACTATCTTTTTAATGATCTATGGTCAAAGGCTTGAATAATGTTTTGTATTTGGTTGAACTATTTGTCTTTAATAAAAAGTTTTGATTTAAACTATTTATTCTGTTATAACGGTATTTGAACCATGCATGTTTAGTAAGAACATGATCTACGACTGTTTTAGAAGTCAGGTTCTTTCACCAACAAACAAAATGTCGTAATCATGGTACTGGATTCTAGAGAATCCAAATTCTGGGGAATCTGGATTCCAACTTGTAAACCAAACAAAGGCTTAAAGATTTGTGTATATATTAAACTTTTATAACTTTTAAAAGGATATAGCAAATCACCAAACAAATTTTGTGTTTATTCGCTCCTCAACTTTTAGTTTATTTTTTGTCTAATAGTCTAGGACAAACTCTAAATTTCAAGAGTTAATAAGCTTATTAGATATAAATTTCATTTTTTTTACTAGAAGCTTAAAATTTTAATTTTTTTTAACTACACGTGTGATTGTTTTTTTTAATTGTCTAATAGTCTCTGACTTTCGCTACATACTGGAATCAATATTTGACTAGGATGATCGTATGCTGAGTTGATATGAGTTCTGAGAGAGTTTCAATCTCATGTGATTGTGCATGGGCGGCTCATGGTGCTAATTTAATGTGTGTCACACGTTGAGGATTATCGTAATGAGTAGTTGGGAACGTAATGTCACAAGACGGAATTCCCTTATTCCGAAGTTGGGTGGAAGTAGATATGTAGCTCTCTTAAGGATTTATTCTAGAGTTTAAACAAAGATTACCCGCCTCCGAATAGTTCGAGAGTATACTAATTATGGTTGAACCATAAACAACTTGTTCATTAGATGAATTAGTGACACTTAGGGCATGTTAAAGGAGCTTAGTTGTGCCAGGAAAGGAAGGGAAAGGTTGTTAAATCAATGTTTGACTCACTGGAAAAGAATAAGTCGGGTGAGAAGGGAAAAGCCGGCGCGTGGGCTTCACTCCACCAAACAACCCGGCGAGTAACCCTGCGCGTAAGGGCGGTATTGATTTTCTCTTCGCCTCATGCTTTTTCTTTCTCTCTTCCCTCATGCAATTTCTCTCTTCTCCTTCACTGTTCAGTGTGTCTTTGATTTACGATCTAGGATTTTGGTGGAGGTGGAGAACAATAATGCGAAACCACATGATTGATATATATATATATATATTCTTTTTATCACATTGAATTCGTCGCAGATAGCAAATGAGATATTGGCAAGGATGAAGATTGGGATGGAGATACGATGAAGGCGAAAGGGAAGATGAAGTTAGACGTTTCTTGCTTCGTTGGTGGCCATTGTCGGAGAATCTTCAAATCTTTGGAAAGTGAACTTTTTCGACGATGTATAGACCAAAATTAGAGAACACTACGAGCGCAATTTTCACTCCACTGTAAATGAGTATAAGAAATGAAATTAAAATTTTTTTTTTTTCTTCTAGGGTTTGCTAGAGAGGAATTGAAAAATGGGAGAAGCTGAAAGTGATTAGTGAATGATCAGTAAAATACTTGGTTAATGCATAAGGAAAATTGAGATGAAGATTCACATTTGCCTTTTGGTAAAAAAAAATAATTATAATTAATTTGTGGGGTTAATTATTTGTCATTTATTTGGTGTTTCCTCAATTTCTGAGTAGAAGAAGTGAACTGGGTAGTTTGCAAAAAGCAAATTGAATATTGAGAATTCTTTTCAAAACTTAAACTAATTTCAATTTTCACCAGTTTTATATTTAAATTAATTGGTCAGATGTTAAGCTGAAAAAGTGTCTAATAGTATTTATAAAATAGATAAATTACTTTATTAAAAGATAATTAATTTTGATAAGAATCAATATTAATTTAAAATAAAACCAATAAAAAATTATGCATTTTAATTGATGAATTGAGAATTATAAGGAGTTTGTTATTAACTTACTAAGTTCTTAAACCACTAAATCACTAGTTTTGTTGATCAAAGTGGATTTAGTTTTAAATTTTATTTTAAAATAAACAAAATAAAGTAAATTCCAAGATGATATTTTATCATTTAAGAAAAAATATTCAATTATAATATTATATTCAATTATATATATATATATATTATATATTATATGTATATATATATATTTTTTTTTATTTAAAAAAATATCTACATCTATTTCCTTTCCACCAAATATCAATTTATTATCACTTCTGTTCTCATCTCTTTCCACAAAACACTAACTTATTTTCATTTCACTTCCTCCTTTTCCTTCCCTCTCCATCCCGTCCTAGCCAAACATGCCCTTAAGATAAAGATAAAATTGCAAGGGGAAAATAGACTTTTGACCCAACTATAATTATGAACAACTCATGAAAGATCAATTTGCAGACTGATTATATTCATGGACATAACTAGTCTTACAATACAATAAGAGTGGAACTCATGCCTTTCGTGGAATAAACTTGTAGTTAAAGAATGGAGACTTAATTTAAGTTAAAGAATTTAACCCAATCAATGGAGCTTACAATCTTTAGTTCATCAGGTCTACTTATAAGAGCAACCGGTAAATAGGTATGAAGAATATAGTTTGACTAGTTCTAACTAATTATTTAATATATTAGACAAATTAATGTGAGAGATTTAATTTACTATATTGTAGACATAAAAATTAATTATTAATATGTTAAGTATATTAATAAATCTTCTTAAAAAGGTATATTAATAAATTAATAGACATTAGATAAATATTAATTAGGGAGAACTATTTAATATAGCAATTAAAATTGGATAAATATTATCGTTGACATTTATTATTATATTTTTTATATTAATAATTAATGAATTATCAAATGATTAAATGGTCTAAAAATAATTATTTATTTACTACTCATATGCGCAGAAGAAAAATGAATCTATATAAATAGACCATCTAGGGTTTGAGTTCATCATTCCAAAAGTTGACTACAATAGTTATTAACAATTTAAACCTAGTTTGCAAAAGCGGCACTTAGAACATTCCCTCAAAAGTTCTCTCACAACTTCATAAAAGCCTCCTACCAGACGATCTACTTGATTTAGAGTTATAGTACGGAAGATCTATTGGAGAACATTGATCGAGAAGAGTTGTTGAGAAAACCAACTAGTCTATTGAAGCTCAAAGATAAAGACCCCTCATAATAGTTCAAAGTCAGCCATTCTCTGAAATTACTTATGCAACTAAAGAGTAAAGATCTTGTTAAATTGATTAGATTAATTTAAGTAAACAATATACCCTATGACACTCACGTAAGAACTTCATGAACTCTTAATAGAGGCTGGTTGTATTGATCGTATTAATAATGTTTACTTTACTAATAATACTTACATTATTAATGAGCACTAAATGTAGCTAATTTTTCTGAGTGGAAATGAACCAATTTCTTTTGAAGAAATCATTAGTAATTCTTAAACATCTAAATGGACAAAACCTATGATTGAAGACTCTTTGTGGTGATTCTAAACCTACACCTTTCTACGACACATTTTTGTAGCCAAACTTTTGGGTGAAATTTTCTTTCTCCAAAACTCTATCTGTCAAGCTCCATCGTAGCCTTCCACCTGACGATGGATCTTAGTTTGAGAAATAGCTCAGAATATCTTTTAGAGTTGGCCCTTGAAGATTGAAAGAACCTCGTTGACCAAGGTGACAAAGGACTGCCAACCTAATTTATAGGCATCAACTTTGTAAGTATGTTCTTGCTTTCCATTGCATGTTTAAAAGTAGCAATCCTAAGCATGTGTTTCATGTTCCAAATCCCCACCACATGCTTCCGCACACTCTTTGGGAACCCAAAATTTCCAACAATGTCAACTCTCCATCTTTTGCCTCACTTTGTTTGTATTTCTCATTGTTTCATAAACAAAAAGAGAGAAAGAGTGAAAGAAAGAAAAAGTTCGAAGATGAAAGAGGGGTCTCAAACAACACCGTTATCTGCGCTTTCACTTGTTATTGATTCGCTCGATCCTCTTCTGCAAAAGAGAATTCAAGAATCGTCTACATCGTTGTCATTCCACTGAGAGATTCAACTTCCAAAACCCTCCTTACTTTCCTTCAATGTCGTATTACAAGGGTAAAGTGTAAGAGAGAAGATATTTTGAGTTTTGTTTATAGTGGGTTGGAAAGAGTGAAAAGGAACCTACCATATCACCTCAATTTGTATTGGCTTTCGGCTTCCACATACTCAAGCTAAACTCTTTTTAAACAAAACATGTAGAAATTGATATATACTTTGTTCGTAACTTAATAATAAAAAAATTTATTCGTGTCACGATCATATTCCTACAAGTACTCAAATTGATGATGTCTTGACTAAGCCTCTATCGGTAGTTAATATTTTGCCTTTGAAGTTAAAGCTCCATGTTCAATCAAGTATTGGACATTGACTTAAGGAGAATGTGAAGAGAGTACGCTTATATATTATTGAGTTAGTTTATCCTAAAAATAAGTCAATGATTTGTTTTTACAAAGGAGTTACCATAGATTTATTTATTCCTATTACATAAGTTCTCTATAAATGAACTTCTAAACTTTGATCAATCTTAATTAAAAAAAAATACATATATGATAAGAACATATGAAATTTGCAAGTTTGTTCGAATAATCACAGATATTGGAATTTTCAAAACAATTGTTTTCCAAAGATTCCAAATATCAACCAATACCAATTCTCAAACAAGGTATAAATTGAAAAAGGTCCTTTACATAATTTTGATACGCAATTTTGGGAGAATGGATCCATTTTAGGGGGAAAGTAATTTTGAGAATTAGAAACAAGTGTGGGAAGAAATGGACCACTTTTGTCTTTTCATGAAATCATTTTTTAAGCTATGGTGGTGCTAAGGGGTATTGGTTCTTTATCATGCCATTTTTAGCATTCATCCAACCACTAGATAATCTTATGGTGTATATTGTAACTTACAAATCCACCACATTATTTATTTTTCTTTCTTGTATCATTTCAAATCATCTAAAAGTCAACTATATGCTTTAATAATTCTCCCATTCATCTACATGGGGACTTTTTAATGATAATATTGTTGGTTTATTTACATCTTACTTTTTAAAGCATATATTTTATACATGTGTGATTAAATTAAAAACCTTTAGTTTAATATCAACAAAAGTAGTTACTCGGCATAAAGTTGAAAGTGTTTTTCTCTTGATACGATTGAAGAGCATTGAATGGCGGACTTCCATAAAAAAATTTGAGATTCTCTTCAAAGAATAAATATCTAGGTATTATGTTGTATAATTGCCTAAATAAGCAATCATACAAATCAGGATCGAATTGGAATGAAACAAAGATAGAACTAGGAAAACTTGCGATACAGATTACACCACGCAAATTG
>JBBMKA010000020.1:1822638-1844524 GCA_037833695.1 Sechiopsis laciniata | reverse complement strand
GTGATCAGTGGATTCATCAACATTATTCATCCTATCAACTTGAATTGGTCTTATGTCCATCGATCTTAATCTTTGTCCTTCTAACCTAGACAAATCAACCGATTCACCATGATACACCCAATGACTGTATGATGCTGACATTCCATGTATGAACAGATGACGTCTTATCACTTCTATAGTTTTCCATGCATTTCTTACAAGGACATCTAGCTTGACCTAGACAGTCCACGTGTCTCTTAGCCATTTCTAAAAACTCCTTGACGCCAACAGCATATTCATGAGACAATTTGTCTCTATTCGTTAGCCAATCTTTGTTCATTTTTTACCCTCCTGAATTAAACAAAGTCCTTCGTTGTTTAGCAACACAATCCTACATATTTTGTTTGAATTTAGATTTAAAATGAGTAGTAATTTGAGTGGTTAAAAAGAGAATAATTAGAAATGAGTTGTTAAAAAGGAGAAGTTATTTTGAGTAGTTATAAATTAATGATTAGAAATGAGAAGTTATTTTGAATAGTAAAAATGAAGAGTTATTTTGGATAGTCAATATTGCAAGTTTCAACTAATAAGAGTCTTCCAATCCCTTGCAAGAAGTTGAGAAATCTTGATAGTGCATTTTAAACCCCAAATAAAAAGAAGTGAAAAGAAATAGAAAAAACTAACTGATAAAGAAGATTAACATACATACATGAATTAGAAGTTTCAACATTTTGCATGAAAAAGATAGAGATGGTCAATTCCATATTTAAACACAGTATAGTGTTTCCTTGCCTTCAAATTTCGGGTCATTATTTTAATTTTTGGTTACAAAATGAATTCTTAACTTCATATTCCAATGCCTACATTTACATTGAAAATGAATTCTTTCTCATAAAGCAACGAAGCAAGCAATGAACAAGAGAAAAAACAAAAGATAGAGATGGTCAATTTCATATTTAAATACAGGATAGTGTTTCCTTGCCTTCAAATTTTGGGTCATTATTTTAATTTTTGGTTACAAAATGAATTCTCAACTTCATTTTCCAATGCCTACATTTACATTGAAAATGAATTCTTTCTCATAAAAGAAGCAGTATCTTTTTTCTGATGAATAATCTTAGCAACACAATAACTTCTCATTCTTAACCACTCATTACCCAAGCCCAAAACAAAGTTACAATCTACAATTTCAATTCTCCAGAGTCACACACTCATAATCATCATGTTACATCACAAAATCCAAAAGCAAATTACACTTCCTAAAACAGAAATTAGCCAAACAAACAAATAAACATCGCATTAGAGAACAAGACAACAACTGCTCATGTTTCTTATCCAAAATTTTGAAAAATGTCCCACGAAGTTGTAAGACTCTCAATTCCTTAAGTCATTTCATCCATGATCCAACCAAGTTGAAAAATCCAGAATATACCTAAAGCTGGAGAATACTCAAACAATATGTCTGCCATTTCAACAGTAACTAGTGCTTCAAGAATGCTCTAATACCACCAACATTGAGTCAACAAACAAAAAACATACTCTTACTCGTACCAACAATGAAGGGAAAAAAATCAATATTCAATACAACGAACCACACAATTATTTCAACAAAAATAAATCTCCCTATTGGTAAAACTAGTAACCTTAGAAGACTTTTGTTATTTGAAATATTGAAACTAAAAACCTGGTCATTCCCTAATAATTTCCAAATCGTAATCTCATACAATTATGATAAATTGAGTAAAATTGTCTAAACTATGGAAAGAAGAGGTCAATTTGCAGCCAAGAATTTGCAGACGAATACAATTAGAAAGAAGAAGAAATAGGAAATCCCTAAAAATACAGTTACCTTGTTAACAGTAGAGCAGGAGAATTTGCATCGAAGAACAATATGGCTAAGCAAAATGGAGAAATCCCCTCGAGATTCGACAAGAGGCGGTGGAAATGATTGAGCAGATTGAGTAATCGCTGGCAGAAAGAAGAGGTCGACGGGAGGAGGCGGCTCGTTGGGGAAGAGGGCGCGACGGGAGGAAGAGGCGTGTTGGGGATTAGAGAGGAGGATGGGGATTTAGTGTTTATGTGCAAAGCTTTTACATTAATATTGAAGTAAATGTTAAATTTTACTTTTAAATAATATTGAAGTAAATTTTAAATCAACACTTACAGCAAAGCTTTTGCAATTCCCACATTATTATATCGACCCAAAGCCTCCGATGGCCCATTTTTACCCACAAAATTTATGCAATAATGTTGAGGTAGATTATTTAATTTTAAAATATTATTTTGGTAGATTGATTTTGGATTGTCTTCCACTTTGATTCTTTCAACTTTCAAGTTTATTCAATTTTGGTTCATAAACTTTTAAATATTTAATTTTAATCTATATACTTTTTTTTTAAAAGAATTAATTTATATGATAAATTGAAGTTAATATTAACAAAAATTGATTCAAGAGAATGCAATATATATTTTATAAATTTTATGCTCTTAATTAAACATTTATGTATTCAATAAAAAAAATTTATTTTGATATAATAAATATTTTTACTCTACATTCAAAAGCTTGTACTGCAGCAACCACAAGGTTTAATTTTAATTTTTTCTCTTTTTTAGTTAGTATTAAAGTAGAGACTATTTATTAAGTTGATTTCCTAAGATTATGATGAATTTTCGTTTTGCAAGAAGTCTAACATAACGTAATTGACAGGAGGAGGCACGGCGGTGGCGGGTTGGGGATTTAGAATGTTTTAAAATGTGAATTAAATATATATAATTGATTGTTCATGTATGAATTAACATTTATTGTGATTTTTAAAATTTAATAATACAAATTTTATTCAATAACTTGCATTGTCAACAAAAATACAAAAGACTAATGGATTATATTAATTATAAATGAATTAGATGATGTCAAAAAAATATATAAATGAATAGTTTATAGTCATATACTAAATTTGATTTTGTTTGTTACAAAGAGCATATACTTAATTTGTTAGTAAGTATTAAAAGTAGAGACTATTAACATTCAAGACTAATTTATTAGTAAGTATTAAAAAGTAAAGACTATTTATTAGGTTGATTCCTTACGATTGTGATGAATCTTGGTTTTGCAGGGAGTCTAACACATTGTAATCGAAAGAAAGAGGCCTTAGGGTGTTTTTAAATGTAAAAATCGGGGGTATTTTTTAGAGGCAAAGGCGACAGAAAGAAGCTCCGTCGACATATAGGTAATTAATTTTTTTTAAAGTAGCCTATCCCGATGGAGTTCTGTCACGCAATGTAGCTATCAGCGACGGCATTCGGTCGCGAAAGACAGTTTACCGCGACGGAACAAAGTTTGTCGGCGTAACTTGTGTTTAGCCGACGGAAAATGGCGTTCCGTCGGCAAAACTAATTCAAAGCCGACTGAAGATCCTTCCGTCGCGGTAAACTTTCTTTCGCGACGGAACTTGGCTCCGTCGCCAAGTTTTTTTTTTTTTTTTTTTTTTTTTTAGTGCTACAATAGTTGGGTCCACTGCCCTTAACATACTTGCAATATAAACAATCCAATAATAACCAGAAGGACAACAACCCACCAAGATAATATCAATCCAATTCATACAAAAGTAATACATGAGTATTAATCATCCATCGACACCTGAGTGCACAATATAATTATAATAATAATAATAATAATAATAATAATAATAATAATAATAATAATAATACAAGGGTATTTATTATCCAACGACACATCAATGCAGAATAACATAATATATGAGATATTTATAATCCATGGACATCTTCATAATACATGAGTATTTATCATCTCCTGGGACACATTTTGCAATAACATACCAATATAATATGGGTTTGTATCATCCCTCAAGATGCACAATCTATACTAATAAAATATAGGAGTATGTATCATCCCTCATGACACACAATCTATAACAATATAATATAATACAACCAACAAACATATCATGCCAAAATACACAATAACACAGATTACCAAGACAAACTCTACATGCCTTCTTTAATGGCTATAACAATAAATTACATGCTTAACCCTACTATATCTTATCTATTAAATGGTTTTAAAAGTAGTACAAACCAATCAAACTCTTCTACATGCTGGCGCTAATGACTACAATAGTATACTACTACATGCTTGGTCATACTATCTTTGATCCATTTAGGATAATCAAGTACAATTAAACAATATCTATTAAATACAACAATTAATATACATCTCATCAAAATTTATATATGCATCTATTTTAAACATGCTTGATCACAACCATTATAGAATAAACCCTTACCATGACTATGACTTGATTGAAACACCAC
This sequence comes from Sechiopsis laciniata, assembly GCA_037833695.1. Lineage (NCBI taxonomy): Eukaryota > Viridiplantae > Streptophyta > Magnoliopsida > Cucurbitales > Cucurbitaceae > Sechiopsis > Sechiopsis laciniata. Next base: position 1,840,213 of record JBBMKA010000020.1, on the reverse strand, counting down.
ACAAACCAAGACTCGCAAACAACAACTGATTAACACAACACTAGTCAATAAATGTACTATTGACTATAATGCATAAACGATACACTAGTAGAATTACCATAATCAATGGCAGGCTAGAATTTGAAGAGGATTTTAAAAACACGGATGATTGATGGCGGGCAAGCCATACCCGCCATCTTTTCTTATTGAAGGCGAGCCCGTCCCGCAACCTGGCCCGCCACCAAAACCCTTATTTCCTTTTTTTTTTTTCTTTCGATCGAACCCCTTCTCCACGTGCTCCTTCCTTTTTTTCTCTCATTTTCGACCAAAATCTCCTCCGCTACCGCCGGTTCTTTGACAAAACTCCTCCGCCGCCGCTGTTCATCGACCAAACTCCTCCGCCACTGCTGTTTTCTTCAGCAAACCCTCACCGCTGCCGTAATTTTTGGTTTTCATTTCTCCAAATTTGGTAATTTCTTTCTCCCCTAGCATTTTTTTATTTCTTTTTAGCTCATTCTTTATAATGCATGTTGTAATCTTCCATATATGTTTCAAATTTGTGCATTTTGTGAGAAATGTAAACCATTTTCTTGAATGTCTTTGTTTGTTTCCTTTAGGTATGTGTTTCAAAGTTGCTTTTAGACGTTTAAATTTGGCATTTCATCAACTTGATTCATTTCTGTTGTAATATTTCTATATATTGACAAATTTGTTTCAAATTTGTGTATTTGTGATTTTTGTGTAAATGATAGCCACCAAAGTTAACTTTGTTGAAAATTTGTGCATTTTTTGTTTTGGTGCATTTGTTGTATTATTAGCTTGATTCATGTATGGTTGATTTTACATGTGTGTGAGACTTAACTTTGTTGAAATAATTATATTGTTTTAGTGAATTGAGATACCTAAATTTCTTTGTTGATTTAAGTTGAGTTAGAGATAGATATGTGACTCGATTCTACTTTCTTTTAAAACAATTGTAGGTTAAGTTTCTCTAGTTAACTTGATTTCTAACATAGTTATGGATAAGTCGTGGATGTTTAAGGATCGAATGTCACTAGAATACAGTTTTGGAGTTGAGATATTTATAAACAATGCAATATGACATTCGAAAGGGTAAAAAGATTTTGTGAAACATTTAATAGCGTACGACAGGATCGTTCTAGAGGCGTCATCCAAGAATATGGCAGTGGGCTTGCACAAGATTCATGTGGTAGCACAAAAAACGGAGACTATTGGCATATTGATCCACGTGAAGTTGAAAGTCAAAAGCCTTATGGCCATGAGCTAGCTACAGATAATGTTCTTGAGCATAGGAGTCAATATACAAAAAATGTTAGTAATATGTAGAATACATCTTCGGAAAGCAGCTCTTCTTTAAAAGATAGGTTATTATCTCAAAGTGAGAATCCGTACGATACAGAAGTTTCTCGGTATTTAACCCACGAGGCTGCTATTCCACCATCAAATCCTAAGGCCTTAAACTCCTTACGTTATAAACCATCTGGCTAATTAAAAGTGAAGGGTGAAGTTGAAAATGCTGCTATAACTGCTGTTAAGAGACACAGTTGGGAGTGCAATATCACGAGGATGGTCCACCGCTTGGTGTGGAATTCCAGCCACTTCCTCCTGGTGCATTTGAGTCACCAGTTTAAGGTCCAATTCTTGGTAAACAATAGAATGTATTTTATTGTCGATGATGTTTCTATTTTTCATAGTAGTCTCTTATATAGATTATCAATTTGCACTTGTAAATGAAAATGTTTTTACTTATTGTTATGCACAATTATAGCTGTATTTACTAGTTTGTAACTGGTTAGCAATTAATTTATCTTTGTATTAGTCATTTTATATAGGATTAGATTGCAATTAACAAAGTGCAGATAGTTTTTCTTTCTTTCTTTTAAAAAAATTGATATTGACATTTGTGATTCAGACTATAGTATTGGAATCCTTTTCCATGACATATAAAAATTGATAAATTGAAGTGAACGAAAAACTTTTTTTAGGGTTTCAATCCATGATGACCACCTATTTAGGAATTAATTTCCTACGAGTTTCCATTTGGCTCGGACAATCATAGATGCGTGTAAACTTTCTATTAGAAGGATTAAAAATAGTTGAGGTGCGTGTACGCTGGCTCAGACAGTCACGGATATAAAAAAACAATATAGCTGTTCAATTACCCTCCTTCTCTTACACAGGAGGATGGTGGGTACTGGGTGGTGGATATCAGAGAGAGAAGGATGTTAGAAGTATGACGAGTAGGTTTTATAAAATAATAGAATGTCAGGTAACATTTAAATGTTAAAGCAAACGTCAGATTTACAATGCTTCTGTATGTAGAGATAACTGTTTAAGGGCTCCATCTAGTGCAGAATTTTGCCTTATAGTGTGATGGTTTTCTTCTGAATTTAATTCACATGATTTTATTGAACTGTTACTTTGGACTTTTATTGAGCATCATACCTATTTTTTATGCATACTTCACAGACACATACTATGCTGGAAATCCAGTACTTCCTCGTTCTCAAGACATGTTGACAATGAAGAAACAAAGCTTTTGGCTCCGTAAGTAGACCTTAATTGTGCTTTTTAAAGATGTTATTTGATTATGGATTTTGTTTAATGTGGCTCCAATATTAAATTAAGAGTTAAAATAAGTCTATGTTGATCTATATGTGTTGAATTATGTTAAATCACCAATCAATACAAAAAGTTTAAGCTCGTGGGTTAGGGTTAATTTAATCATATAAACCAACACTCCCCCTTACTTGTAGGTTTGGAAATTTGAGAAGCCCTACACGTGGAATTTAAATTTAATTGGAGAGGAAAACGACTCGGGAAAGAATTGAACTTAGAACCTCTTGCTTTGATTCTATGTTGAATTATATTAAATCACCGTTCAACCCAAAAGTTTAAGCTCGTAGATTTGGGTGGACTTAATCAAATCAACCCAACAATATGCATTGATTTTTTAAGTTGATGATCTATATGCACGAAGTAAATTCTTATGCTATTCACTCGTCTTCCTATTTCCTTGTTTATCTCAAATTTTATTGGTAAATCTGTGAGCCATGTACTGGAAGGACCTTAACATATTTGAAGGACAAAACACAAGTATTTTTTCCGACTCCAATTGTTTAAATGTAGACTAACCATCATGAGTTGGTCTAGTGGTCAAGAGAGACTTAGGGAACTAAGAGGTCATGTGTTCAATCCATAGTGGCCTCCTATCTAGAAACTAATTTCCTATAAGTTTCCTTAGCAACTAAATGTTGTAGGATAATATGGTTTATTTTATGAAAATAGTCGAGGTATGCATAAGCTAACCCGGTCATTTACGGATATAAAAGAAAGTTGTTAAATAGAGACAGTAATATGAACTCTAATACCCTTGAGATATTTTTTTTTTATCTTAATCGGTTATCTGATATCAAATCAAAGATAATATTTCATCAAACAAAAAGATTGGAAGATGGTAGTTCTCCTAAATTAATCTTTTTCTTGTGATTGCTTTGCAGAGTTATGAAGTGCACAGTTCAAATATGACTTCTCGAGACTCATATATGGAGGAAGCAGTCCCCACGAGCACTACATATAGACCCGAGTGTCAGGACAAGAATCCTATCTATCAAAAAAAGAAAGGTTCCAATTATAACAACAAAACCAATCCTTTTCCTCGCCAGAACTCTCCCTTGAATATGTACGCGGAACCTGGTGGATTGACAATTTCCAGTAGTAGCAAAAGGGATCATAGAATGAACTCTAGCTATAACATTCCTAGAAGTAGAACTGATTCTGGTTCCAACAATCATGGCTCCTATGCTTCAAAAGTTGCTAGTGAACAGACAGAGATGCAGTTGCATAACCATGGTAGCGTCGGCTCAAAGAGTTTTTGTAGGAGTGGCTACTTGAACTATAATTCGAAAAAAGTGCCAAAGGTCTTTACTTCTTACCCTTTTATTGAATGTTCTTGTATTATTTCCTCCAAGGACCAAATTTGAATGTATCCATCTTGAATTTTTCTAATCCTTTTTGTGCTATTATAGGAAATGGTCAATGGAGACGAAAAGGAATTAAATGAAAGTAGGACACAGATAGAGGGAAGATCCCATCAACAAATGAATTGACTGAGTTTAAGTGGTGGTCATGTTTCGCATAATGTTATAATATTGTGGTTCCTTGCTCACACTCCCCCTATTGATAAATGAAGGTTGCAAATCGATGTCAGTTGGATTTTCCTCGGTCAGACTATGCTGCAAAAGCGTCCATTTCTCAAAAACTAGGGCAGATAAATCATGCTAGAAGGTTAGTTTAAGTAACTGTTGCTAGTACCATGCAAATTATTGTGAATATTTACAAAGAAGTCCTCATCTATCTTGTCTTTTTTGTCAATGCTTGTTATTTACACTGTCCTTTGTACTGGCCAAATCCCAAATTTGTTGATGAGTCATACAATGTAGAGGAAAAAATCATCTTGAGATGAGGGTTTGATCAATTTTTTAATTGCAACTTGCAAGTGGTTAGAATTTTTCTATTTTTGGAATAAGAAAGTTGTTCGTTAATGAGGAATAAAATGAAGGTGAACACACGGTATTCTCCATGTGCTAGCAAGCTCTATGAAGAGGAGTTCTAGTTGTAATAAAAGAAAATTTGGAAGAGTACACCAGAAAGAACTAAAAAACATAACAGATTTTCATATTTGATCTGGTTTCTTCCATAGTGAGACATCACAACGTACTTTGAAACTGTCTCAACCTTCCTTAAAATTTGTTCAAAATGGTTATTAGCTATCTCCACAAGACGTCACAAGAGGTCAAAACCAGAACCATGGAGTAACCTGGACAAGGGCTCCAGGTATAATGGCAGTGCAGAAACAGGTTGTTAGAACCAAGATTATATTTACTCAACCAAGATTCCTTCACATTCACTATTTAGATTCAAGGTGATTTAGTACAGAATATGTTACTGAATATATAACCATTGATGACAGTTCTAGGTTTAACCAATCACCCAACCGACTGTCTAACAACCTAACCAATTGAGGTAGTTAGTTACATGCCAACCACTTATCGCCTACGTAGGTACACCTGCTTAAACGGTAGCCTATCACCGACAGTTAAGATCTTCCCGATTTCATTTGCAACAATAATTTAAACCCCTCAAAACTAAGGACCACACAGGTAACTTAAGACATTTTCAGGGACTCACTGTTTCTCAAATGGGTTTGGTGGTATGCTTTGCAAGTTGTTGAATTATGTTAAACCACCAATCAATCCAAAAGCCTAAGCTTATGAATTGGGGCAAATTTAATTATATCAACCAACCCAAGTTTCTATCTTGAATTAGTTTGAGTAACAAAAAAGCTTACAAGAATAGCTCCTAGATTTTCCTAGACTCCTATGGCCCCAACAACTGAATCTCTTTGGAGAGTTGAACTTTTTGTTGTCAACCTCCTACCGTTAGAGTGTTATATATAAAACAGACAAACATTTATCTAGATCCACAACAGAGTGATTTCTTTTTTTCGGTTTTGACCGATGCTACTGAGAAATTGCTGCCTAGATATCAAAACTATATACCTGATAAATGGATGAGAAGAGAGAAATAAAATTGCAGCTGGTATTTTTAGTCTTCTTGCCTGCACCTTTAATGTGGTTAAAAATAGATGTATATATTTCCTGTACTGTGTTATGCAATATAAGTGTATTTTCTTCTAGCGAGCTATATATTAACAACAATGCATGTCATTGTAGATCCACAATGGAGACTCCATACAGCTTCACTGTCGATGAAGCTGAAGATACCAGTTCGTTGGATACCAATTCGTCATTGGATTGAAGAACGGTCGAAGCTTCACGGGTCTTGAAATTCAGAGTACATAATTTGAAATTACTGTAAATTGGGTTAGCAAATGTTAGTGAGTTGCAGCAAACCTTAGGCAGATTCTTGCTATCAGGCTCTATCCTCTCGTGTGTAAGTACAAAGCCTGCATTTTATAACTGTCTTTCTGATGAAAATTCTACAAGGGGAAGTCTATCTTCCTATCCTCTTCTTTTCGTTTTTGTGCCTGGATCTCCTATTGGGTTTCTGGCCGTGTCGATTTGTACTCGTAATTTTGTTTTATTGACAGAAAAGCATTGAAAATGTATTATAACTGCATCGTCTATTTATGACTCAGTAGCTTTGTTTCAAGGCACTGTTTTGAAGTCTTTAGCTATTCATTTGTTCACCAAAAAAGGGTACTCTACTCACATGTCATAGCCAAACATGCCTGTGTTAGTTTTGTTTTTTTTGTATATTTGTTTGACATATAATTTTATCCCATATTAATATAGCTCACTTCTACCAAGACTTTGCAGAAGGATTTGTGAGCCGCACATCTGTCTCTATTTAATTATGTTATGTTGTCTTCAAGTGGTTTTAGTGTGCTGTTCTGAAACAATGTAAGCTTAGCAGTCTCTGAAAGCCCCAATCATCAAATTTGTTAGCATTTGGAACTAATCTCATTTAATCATTCAAATATATGATTCTCATTGAAATTGTTGTTGTGACTGTCTATATCTACATGCCCAGCAAATGAATTTCCTGTCGAATTGTTGTTTTCAATCAGTTTAAGAGATGCATGTCTCAAGTTGAAAGCTTAATAATGTGAAACCAGTGCGAGGAGAAGAACCGTGTCAAATAATTGTTTGAAACTTTTCCTTCTCGTTCTCGTCCCAAAACATGCGACCACACGAACAAATGGTTTACCTTGGCTATGGGGGAAAATGGTAAAAAAAATGGTTTGGTTTGGTTCAAAGAAAGAGTTTTAAGATAAATGTTTAGATGAATCTACAAAATGGCATAAAAGACAGTGGCTTTTTAGGAAGGAGCATATGGATGGTGGGTTTGGGTTAACAATTTGAGGGGCCTGAGACTAAAGAAAGAATAATTGAAACAATGAAACAGCCTGATGTTTATCACCTTTCTATGAATGAATTTACTATAAGTTTTATCTTACAATCAAATGTAACAGAATCATGCAAATGTTCCATGAGATTAATTGATGTGTGCATAAATTAGCTTCAAACAATCGGAGCAGTGGTGCGCAGAGAATCGAGCTAGGGTACATGATCAATATAACGTTCGTATAATTGGTAAGTAAAGTGTGGGTGCTGGTAGCAACTACTTGGCTCTCTAATATGATTACTGGTCAGTCTAATTCAATTGATTGTAAATGAACAGAATGTTTACAGGCTCACATCTTTTATTACTGGTTAACAACTTTTATTACTGGTTAGTGATAAAATGATTGATCTCTTTTGGGTTTATCCAGAATAAAGAAGGAAATAGATGATATTGAGTTAAAGGGATAACTAGAGAAGTTAATGTTTTTAATTGTTCACCTGTTTTTCACCTTCATTTTCTGAGTGTGAGAAATGTAAATTTTTAGTAACTCCATTTGGTTGTTGTTCATATTTTTGGGGTCCCTCAATTTTAAAAAGCTATAAGCCAATGCATCTGCATATTTTTGTACTTAATATCTGTTCTGACCTTATTTTTATAATTCCATTTTTTTTTTAAATTTAAAGAGCTGCTGTAATTTTAAGCTTTGAGTTTTGAATATGGTTGCTCTCATCATATGATTGAGTTCCTCGAACGTGTTGCTTGCGGGTAAAGAAAGAAAGTTTGTTGACTTACCTTTTCTTAGTATGAATTTCATCATCCTGTGCTCGAAATTTTTGCTCTAGCCTATATAAAAATGGTTCCTTTTCCATTAGATTTGTCACACATTTTGTTTTCTAGTTTGGATAAACCAGGGCAGCATTTATTAAAGAAAACATTTTTTTATGGGGGTGATTTGATCCACCTACAATATTTACTTCTTTTTGGACTTGGTTTCATTTTCAAGCTTTACAATTTAGCATCAAATCATCACACAAGATTGGGAAATTTATGCAAATAATTAAGTAGGTAGTGGGACAACTAGAACAAAACTCAATTGACATAAACTATAATTAATGATCAAGTTATTATGTATTTGAATCTCTTTGTCCTAAATTGTCTTTGAATTTAATTAAGAGCAAAACCTCCCTACACATAAATGCATAGTGAAGCTCTTCATTTGGTATATGGGGATATTTTTCTTTTAAATTAAATTAATAAACAATGGTAAATTGATAGGATGAAAATTGAGTCTGTCAAAAAAAAAAAAATGAAAATTGAGGCCATATGTGGTTATAAATTTTCCGGCAGCAGATTTTTTTCTTATAGGAAACCTTAATTAGTTATCCAAAAAAAACGAAAAAAAACCCCATAAAATTGGTTACAACTTAAACAGGTGGAATGTGCTTGGAGCAATGATGGGAGCCAAAAATTGCTTGCTAGCATTATTTCATATATGCCAAACTATACCTTTTTTTTTTGTTTTTCTTTTCAAACAACTCTTTTCCCCAAGCATAAAACATGGGTTCCACATCATGTAGGGGGAATCATTAGCTCCTTCTGAATCTGTTCAATCATTAGCTTGTCATGAACAATGACTTGCATAATTCACTATATGGCCTGAAACTCGCTCATAAATACTTAGGACATCGTTTATGGTCTGACAATTCTTTGCAATTGCTTGGATTGTATTGGTTTGCTACACTTTTGTCTTTTGTTTCTTTTATTTCTTCAAATACTAGATATTTCCCCATGCATATGTATAATTATGGACAAAAACTAAACACACCAAAAACCGTTCAAGAAATAGACAAATTTGTGAAGAAAACCATTAAATCATAAAGTTGGCAAGTTCAATCCCTTTTCAGATCTCAAAAACAATAAATTTTTCTTTGCATTGATTTGTATCACCTGATAATTTCTTAACGAGTTCTGTCCTGGAACAATAATCTCCCTAACAAAAACAGAGCCGCCATTCATGGCAAGTCCACTCTGTTTCTTCACAATCTCCCCTTCCATTCCTTTAAATTCAATAATCCATTCATCAAATGTTCAAAAATGGCGCAGAACAATTTTCCCATCTTGCTTTGCTTTGTGGCTGTTCTTTTAGACGCCATTTTCAGCTCTGCAAATGGATCAGAAAGAAAAGAACATATCGTGTACATGGGGTCCATAAAAAACAGAGCAATAGCAAAACCAACTCACCATTTGAACCTTCTTCAATCTGTAATTGGACTTTCAATCAATATAGAAAGTTCATACATTCGTAGCTATGGAAGAAGCTTCAATGGCTTCGCTGCAAAACTCACTAACGCCGAAACAGAGCAACTCGCCGCCATGGAAGGAGTGGTTTCTGTTTTCGAAAGCAAGAAACTCAAAACCCAAACAACAAGATCGTGGGATTTTCTGGGGTTCGATAAAAACACCAAAATAAACCTCGCCGGTGAAAACGACGTCATAATCGGGTCTATCGACACTGGAATTTGGCCCGAATCGGAGAGCTTCAACGGATCATGGTTGCCGCCGCCGCCGCCGCGGTGGAAAGGGGTGTGTGCAGGGGGAGTGAATTTCACGTGCAACAATAAGGTGATCGGAGCTCGTTATTACTCCACCGCGTCGGCGAGGGACAACGTCGGCCACGGCACTCACACGGTCTCCACGGCGGCGGGAAACTCGGTGGAAACAGCCGGATTTTATGGGATTGGCGGCGGGGTTGCCAGAGGAGGAGTTCCTTCGTCGAGAATTGCGGTTTACAAAGTGTGCGATCCGGATTGCTCTGAAGTGGATATTTTGGCGGCGTTTGACGACGCCATTGCCGATGGTGTGGATATTATAACGATTTCAATCGGCGGGCTGGGAGCGGCTGAATTAACGATGGATTCCATTGCAATTGGGTCTTTTCATGCTTTGGGGAAAGGAATCCTGACCGTTCAATCCGCCGGAAATGATGGGCCGGATGAAGAATCGGTCGGAAGTGTAGCTCCGTGGATACTTACCGTTGGAGCCACCACTACGGATAGATCCATTGTAGACCAGGTTTGATCACTCAAACTCAAAATATGTCTATTTTACGCATAATGTCTCTCAAGTTGAGATGTCTACGGGACTGGGGCGATGGGGGCCGAGGAATAGCTTTCCCGTCTCCACCACCAAAATCATTCCCCATCCGCTTAAAATTTAACTTTTTTTGTGGGGATTGGGACGGAGATTCCTTGTTGGAAATTCGTGGGATCTAGTTCTCCGTTGTAAATTCTCTCTTGTTCAATTTTTTTTTGCATTATAATCTTAATTAATTAATTTTTCTTATAAAATATCTATAAATTTTAGTTATATGGTTAATTATTATGCAAAAATGTTCATTTGAACATATAATTTCACTAAAAATATATTAATTTTATTTAAAAAGTAAAGTAATTAAATGAAAGAAAAATAATTTTTAATAAACAAAAATAATAAAATTGTAAACGGGGCGGAGATTGGAGAAACGGAGATGGAAAATACAATCTTCATTCCCAGTCCCATTTTTTCTCCTTGTTCCCCACGGGATTCCCACCGGAAAAAATGAACATCTTTATAACTATTAATAAATTTTTTGATAATTTAATAAATTTGGTCTTCTATAATTTTGTTTATATAATTTTAAAAGTTAGAACTTACTTATTTGTTTTTAAAATTATTGTAAGACCAAATTTATAAATTAGCTATAATTATATTTTATTAATTCTTATAAATCAGATACCGAAAGGTTGGTGACTGTTGGTTTCATTATTTGATATTAAGTTTAATCTACAAATTTGATCTTGCAAATTCATATTTAACTCTCATTTATATAAGATAAAAAAAAATCCGATAAATCTAAAAAATGATTGAAATGTGGGATTGGAAAAAACTTTACATACTTTAGCAAACATGAATTTATATTTTACTCAAGATTGCTTTTTCATCTTCCCTTTTTCCATGCATGCCTCATTTAGAATAAATAAAATTAAAAAGTCAAATGTAACTTTTGTATATATATTTTTTTTTTGAAATTGTAATGTGTAACATTTTTTTAGAATAAAAATGTAACATTTTTAAGATCTAAATATTGGATCCTTACGTAAAACTCGAGTCATTCCTACCCATATTTATGATTACACATTTTCCTTTATCTATATTTCTCTAAATAAAAAAACAATGCATAGAACTAAAATATAATTTACTCTATTTTTTTTTTATCCAAACATATACATCATTCCAAGAGTCTTAAATTTTATTTCAATGAATCTATTACTTTTTTTTTTTTTTTTTTAACGTATGAATTTATTACTTGTTATTTGTTTTCTAATAAGGTTGTCCTCGGCAATGGAAAGACCGTCACGGGCTATACCGTGAACTCTTTTTCTTCAAACAACAACGTTTCACTAATTTTTGGATCAAAAGTTTCCAAAAATTGTTCCTTCGAAGATTCACAACACTGTACGGAAGGTTGCTTGGACCCAGACTTGGTCAAAGGAAAAATCGTTCTCTGCCGGTTCTACCACGGAGCTTCTGAAGCTTATAACTCCGGCGCCGCCGGAGCAATCGTATACAACAGCTATTTCGAAAACGTTTCCTTCATTTCTCCATTTCCGGCCGCCGCCTTGCCTTGGGAAGATTTCGTAGCCGTTGCAAATTACTCAGCCTCTGCAACAAATCCCCATGTCACAATTCTCAAAAGCGCCGCCGTTAACGACCCTTTTGCTCCGGTGGTGGCCCAGTTCTCCAGCCGCGGCCCAAATCCATTGTTGCTGGAGATCTTGAAGCCCGACGTCGCCGCCCCCGGCGTCGAAATCCTCGCCGCGTTTTCCCCAATTCTGTCCCCTTCGAACACTCTAACCGATAAGAGATCTGTTAATTACTCTGTTATTTCTGGTACTTCCATGTCCTGTCCCCACGTCGCCGGCGTTGCTGCTTACATCAAGAGCTTCCACCCTGATTGGTCGCCGGCGATGATTAAATCCGCTGTCATGACGACGGCGAAGCCGATTTCCAACACGGACGGGTCTCAGATTGGGGAGTTTTTACACGGGTCGGGTCTGATCAACCCGAAAGAAGCTGTGGAACCCGGGCTTGTTTATGAAATTGTTGAAGAAGATTACGTGAAATTGCTGTGTGGGAATGGGTTTGATTCGAAAAAAGTTGGGGTAATTTTGGGAAACAAGAGTGCTTGTTCGAGGAATCCAGGGGTGTTTCCGGCGAGAGATTTGAATTACCCGGCAATGGTGGGTCGGGTTTCACCGATGAAGGCGTTTGTGGTGAAGTTTCAGAGAATGGTGACGAATGTTGGGGCTGTAAATTCTAGTTACCGGTCGGAGATTTTGCCGATCTCTGAATTTCGTGTTGAAAAGTCGCCGGGAAATGTTAAGGTAAGCGTCGAACCGCCGGAACTAAGGTTTGGGGATTTGAATGAGAATAAGAGTTTTGTTGTTACGGTGGTCGGAGGGGGAGTTCCGCCGGAGACTGTTTTTTCATCGGCGTTGGTTTGGAGTGATGGAATTCATAAAGTTAGAAGTTCGATTGTTGTGAATGTTAAATAAATAATCTGATCGTCTCTTATACTGATGTGATAATAAAATGTATGGCTGTTGATTTCAAATTATCTTAGTTTTATGCAATTTTTTATTTTTTTGAAACATTTTTTAGTTAGGAGAAGGTGATTACAATACTCATTCTAGAGATTGAAGAATAGAAATGCATTAACATCAAAATAAATAATCAATCGTGTCATCGACTCATTCGATAGTTTTATGCAAAATTATTGATGGATAACAAATATGAGATATGAAGATTTAGATTTAATGAATACATGAAAAAAAGTTCATAGTTGTCTATAACCTCATTTGACATCAAATATTAGTATGCTAGTACAGTATAAAGATGATTAATTTTTTTTCTATTAAAATCTAAATGTTTCTATTGTTTTAATATAACATCTACAAGGTTAAAGTATTACTCTGATCTCTAAAATTTAAAATTTGTACTACCTCCATATTAATTTTAATGTATGAAATTTGAAGTTTATTTTAATTCAGTCTCTAAACTTTCAAATTTCATATTTACATAAAATTGACTTAAAAAAAAAGGTTCATTCGTATGACAATTTGAAGTTAATATGTATCAAAATTAATTTAATAATATTATTAATTTTAATATAAGTTTAATATTTATTGAGAAAGGTGGTAATTTCTTTTAAAGAAAAATTAATAAAAAATATTTATAATAAAGACAATTTTAAGTTTTTATTTATTTATTTTTTTTTTAAATTGAGTGACTGAAATTGAACTTTAAAAATTAATGGAGCAAAATGAAATAAATTTGAAAATAGATTAAAATGAAACAAATCTAAAAATTTATATATCAAAATTATATTTATAATTTGCATGTTTTCTTTTTCAAAATAAATGTAATTTTGTGTTTTTTCAGACTTCGTGATTAATGCTAATTAACAATGCTCGCTATATGTTTAAAAAAAAAAAAAAAAAACTATGCTTACTCTCTGTTTTCTTAGAATAAGTGCATTTATATCTTTTTCTTTTAGAGTACTTAAAAAAAAGTTCCGTTTAGAAAAATTGTAATTACATGTTTTTTTTTTTTTTTTGAGATTAATTGTAATTACATGTTGATGCTATTATATTAATAAACTATTTTGAATCATCCTATTATCTAACTGTTTTTCATTTTTTTATATTTTTTTTCTCATTTGAAATATTTTTAATTCCAACTTCTCAAATTGAATTTAAAGAATAGAGCCATTTATGGTTTAAAAAAAAAAAAAGAATTGAGCCATTTATATTTATTTATTTTTTAGTAGTTTTTTTTTTCTTCAATAGATAGAGGCATTTCGTTGCAAAAAAAATTACCTATTTTTTAGTAGTTTTTTTTTAACTTCCATTTTTTGTGTAGTTACTTAGATTGAATTTGTATGAATATTCATTATATTTGTTATCGTCATTTTAATTATTAAGGCATGTTAGAATTGTATTACAATATATTCAGCTTCATAAAATGGAAAAAAGAACATTCTTCATACAAAAAATGTGTAGTATAAATATAGTCAGTGCTATGTTTCAAATAAAACAATAATCAGTGAAAGAAAATCTGAAATGTGAAAACTTAATTGTCTAACTATGATATATAATTATAATCAAATTAGCAAATAAGAATCCGTTGTCGTCCAGCGGTTAGGATATCTGGCTTTCACCCAGGAGACCCGGGTTCGATTCCCGGCAACGGAACTTTTTTCTTTTTTAAAATTTTTTGGATACTGGGCCGTTTAAAACCTATGGACAGAAGTTTTGGGCCTGGCCCAATATGGTAATTTGGGCTGAGTAAGGCCGTTGAAAGCCCGCTCAGATTGGCTGGGGGTAATTTTCAACTGTTGATATACACAATTCGAAGCTTAATTTGATCGAGGAATAAATTTTCTCAGTTTGTTTTTCAAGGTCTCGGATTATGGCTAGAGATAGCTGCTTGGCACGAGTTACTGCCGGAGTTGCCGTCGGCGGCGCTGTAGGCGGAGCCGTCGGTAAGCAAAACCCTAAACATTTTTTCAAACTTCTATCGTCTTTTCTTAACTATCTTTGTTCTTCCCTGTTTGTTTCATTTTGTTTTCTGAGTTACTAGTATTGGATATGGTTTGATTGTTGTTTAGCTTGCTCGTTGGTTAGATTGTGTTCAGTTATACTGGATTATAAGAGTTCTGTCATATTCAGGAAATTGGATTTTTGGTCGAGTTGCGTCTGTGGTTTAATCATGTTTTCATTTGTAATACCTTAATGTAACTTTGAATATTTCATAGAATTCTTTTATCTAATCTGTTATGAAATCAGATTCAACAATCAACGAAAACTGTAAAGAAAACTTGAGACAATAACATTAAGTGGTTGAGTGAAGAAGTGCTAGCTACATTCTTGGGTAGAGGACTACAGATCAACTGTGGCTAGAGTTTCATTAGAGTTTATATAGTTCAATCTTATAAAACCATATGAAAGATTACAATCCCCCACTCACTAACCGGGCAGCGAGGTGCCGATTAAGTAATTGTGGGATGTCAATAGTTCAAGGCATATCTCAACATAATCTTTCATGTTTAACTTTGGACTGTCAATTGCTCGTGGATTTAATTTTGTTTTGTAGAAAGAGTTCGTTACTTTCTATTGCCCATAATGTTGATTATCTTTTTATGCTGGAGGTACTATGGTTAATGGTAGATTCATCTTGTTAAGGAATGGAGTCAACTAATCTTATCTTTTGGGTTTGTTGTACTTCATTGGATTGTTCTGTGTGTACAGTGAACCTCATAAAGTTGAGTTAAACTTGTATTAAAGCATATACCCTAGCCATTTTCCTTTGTGATTCGTCCCGGAATAGCTCTTGATTTCTTTCTCAGTTTTCAATCTATTAGACTGTCAAACATTATGAACTCGGCAATGCCAGTCCTTTGAAGAAAAATATCAGTAATGAAGCGTTTGTAATCAACAATCTTGGCTATCAATTTTTCTTTTTGAATATTAATCTTTGACGGCTTGATGACCAATAGTTTATTTCCATGCATTCTTTCAGATGTGTTGTAGTTGTAACTTATTCAATCTGTTGAATCTGAACTATGATATGTTTTGCTTAGGATTCTAGAACTAACCTTTTGTTTTTCTCTAGGTGCTGTATATGGAACTTACGAGGCCATTAGGTTTAAGGTATATTATCCTATCCGATCCTAATCTTAAAAAAATCAGACTTTGAATTCAACCTCTTCCATATATCTGCTTTAGATTTCAGTAACATTCTTAATAAATTATTATCAATAGTTAATCCTTTTCCATTTCTTTTTTTTTGAACAACTAATTAATGTTGTCATATCTAAATATGCTTGAAACTAATATAAGATTTCATCTACTGCATTCATTATGAATCCTGGGAAACTACCAAAGTTATGTTAAATCGTTAGTCTGAGGAACCCATAGATTATAGGGATTGGTTATTTTTCCTGAATTTCTACATTCTTTTCCTCCTGCTGCATGCCTTAAGCCATTTGCTTTGATCTGAAAAACCCCAATATTTACCACGTCCAAGATGGGAATTTAAGTAATGTACAACGTGAGAACTTTAAATATGTGGTTTCGAGCTTGAAATGGGTGCAGGAGCTCCTCCTGGGTTTGTAATTGGGCTAACCTTCAATTCTCAATTATAAAAAAAGTAATGCTCAACATAATTAGTGTCGTATACACTAATTGGCTAATATTATTTAACAAATTAGGCAGCTTAGTTTGACTTGTATTTATCTTGATATGACTTATCTCATTATACAAAAGGTTCAGAACTTTGCCTAAAACCTCTGCAACACTTTTATCTTATGAATGAAATTGCTTTCACTTCCTATATAAAAAAAAAAAACAATGTTAACAAAGTAGGTAGTTATTAGTTAAACTTGCATTTGTTTGTGCAGGTGCCAGGACTTCTCAAAATCAGGTATATTGGACAAACAACACTTGGAAGTGCTGCCATATTTGGTCTTTTCTTGGGTGCAGGCAGTTTGATACATTGTGGAAAGTCATACTGAATCACCTTTTCCTGTATTTGGATCAAATAATATTCTTCATTTTTTCTTTTTTAGTTTCTTGGTTTTGAACATGAAGTTAGTTCACCCTGTCATTTGTTTATTTTAAAGCTTCCATATGTTTTTAGTTAAAGGAACAAAGTGGTCAATTGATTAGCGTGATATGGCTTCACCCTACTTGGATGTGCGTTTTCAAGTTTTCCTTGCCTTTTTTGTTACTACCTATTACTTACAGAAGTATTTTATAAAATTTAAAATATTTTAATTATTTTATTTTTTAAGCACCATCAATGTTGTTTCATATCGACATATGTATTTGGCATGTATTTTTATTGGGTTAGAATGACTACTCTAAAGTATGATTCTCATTATTTCGATACCAACATTTTACTTTGGAAATGTAAAAAAAAAAAAAAAAAAAAAAAAAAAAACTTGTTTGATTTATGAATTTTGGTTAGAATTCACGTACTTCCTCCTAAGAGAAGATGAAATCATATTTAAAGAATTTGAAAAAATACAAAGTTAAATTTCAAAAACCAACTATAATAAATCAAATAGTTATCGAACGAAGATTTAATGTTTTATCTTGAATTGACATGTTAAAAAAAGTTATACACCATGATTTTTTTTAAAAAGGTGCTTATACATATACTCCTAAATTATGTGAATTACGTTGTCATGTAATCTATATTGTATACATGTATTTCATGATTTGTCTACAAGAATCAAGTCTTGTTGACATTTTATATGACTTAATAACCATTAGGTTACAGGTTCTCGTCATTCTTCCTTCAAATGTTGTTGAATTAAAAAAAAAAAAAATGTATTTCATGTTTCAAATAGTGCTTAGAAAGAAGTGAGGTTATAAAGCTCTTGTAAGCACATGTTGATAAGCGCCAAAATGTTGTTTGATTTTTACAAAGCTAGAGGTCCTTCTAGGATTCTTGCAAAAACTCACAATGAAGGCTAATTTAGATCACACTTAAAATCTAAAATTGTCACTCTTAGATCCTAAGATAACTCACTCCAGAATTAGTTTGATCAAGGCTAATTCAATGAATTGATTTAACTTCAAACCTAGAGCAAGATTTGAAA
>JBBMKA010000020.1:1748580-1802296 GCA_037833695.1 Sechiopsis laciniata | reverse complement strand
TGAATGTTGGTAAATTTAGTTTATGCTATATGCAATTTTTGGACAACATTGAATTAACTCTAAATCGGACCTCTTGTATTGAATTTGCAAGTTTAAGAACATAACAAATAAAATGGAAGTCTTAGGAATGTTTCAACACTCATGTATCTTTCTTGGACACCAGAGTCTATGCACCTTATTTTTTCAAGCAAATATTACAAAATAATTGTATTACTAAAGCCTACAAAATAACATAGAATCTAATAATTTTTCGAGGGGTGATAACGATTTGAGAAATTTCGAACGTGTAGCATAGTTTCGTTTAATCTTGTGCACAGTTCATCATATTCTTCAACTCAGTGTTAATGGTGTACTCTAAATGTTCAGCTGTCTGGTATAACAAAGTTGTTTTCTAGTGACATGACAATAGCTTCTGCATGGATTCACCTGCTGGTTGTTGACCTCTTTGCTGCAAGGTTTCCCTCTCACCATCTGATCTTTAAAGTGTTTTTTGTTAGAGCATCTAACAAAAATTGAAAAATCTAGAGTATGAAATTTAAGCTTTTGTAACCTTTAAGTCAAATTGAATCAGCTGTCTCTATTATGTTCAACTAGTTTTTTGAAAAATTCAAAGATTTGAGTGTAGAATTAGAACTTCCATTACAAGGATAAAAAAAACTGAAATTAGAGCATTTTTTATAACTTAGCTAAGAATTTTCCAATTCCTTAATTAGATGTCGTTTCAATTTCCCATTCCAGACAGGTTTTCCAAGACGGACTTGAAAATCAAATAGAGACCCGACATTCGGTCTCTCTTTGCCTCCTCTCTTGCCCCATTGGAGTCCTTTTTCATCTTATCACCAAAGCAATAACCACAAGAACTGATCATAACTAGGCAAGTAGATTTCAACAATTACTTCACCCATCTGTTTGATGTCTATGTCATCAAAATTTGAAAGTTATAGAAATTACAAGACTTTTTAGCACACAATAAACTCCTTTATTAATTTCACTCTTTCAAGTATTTGACGCCTGGAAAAGTCTATGCTTGGTTCAAACCATAGCATTTAGGTAAGCTTAGTTCACTGGTTAGATTTGGGTTGGTTTAGAATCCAAACACAAATCAATGTTTGGAGTTTACTATACTTTTTTTTTTTTAAATCGAAAAATCGAAGCTTTACTCTCCTATATCCAGTGCATCATTGGCCCATCCATAAATTTTGGCACCGAGATACTTCGAAAGGTATTCTAGTTTAAGTACTCCTTAGCGAACTAGGGGATCTCTAAAAAAAGCATGCCTTGAAGTCTGTAGTCTCAACTAGTGAGGTTTACTGTACTTTAATCTATGGATTTTCTATATTTCGGGGTTTTCTTGCCATGGGTTATACTATATTTTAAGGTTTATTATGCCATGGGTTTCCTTCTTCTTTTTTCGACTATTGAAATTGATTACGTCCATGGTTGTTTTGTGAATTTAGATGTATTCTTTCATATGGGTTTGTTTATAATTTTTTTTTACTAGGAAATACAATATTTTGGGGAGATTTCGGTTAGAGTTTCATTATTTTATATACGGTTGTTTGATGAATTTATTTATGATTTTCAAAAGGTATTTGAGAGTTCTTTAATTTCTATGTATGATATTGTCGGATTATGGTATTTGGAATTTTGTGGGGTTTGATTAATGATATGTGTATGTATGGTATTTAGTACTTGTGATTTTTTCGACTTTTGATTCGTCTTTAAAGGACGTTTGAAACTGTATTGAAGTTATAGTTGACTTTTTATGTTATTAGCTAAACTAGCGTTCAATACTGTGTTGTCACTAAAAAGTAATAAAATTTGCATTATTTTGTGGGTATGTACTTTATTACTTACAGTTGGTATTGTTAGGATAGTATTAATTGATATGTAATAATAGTGGAAGAGGTATCACCGTATTATTATTAAAATTGTTCTATATTAGTAATATTGTAATATATTCTTACTTTAGTTCTTTATTGTGTCCACCAATGCACTAAATGCGCCTCCAACTACCGTATATATAGAAAAGATTGAAAAGATGACAAGTAATATGTCTCAAGAAAGAGAAGAAACAAAAGAAATGAAAAATGTGACAAGTGAACAGGCTACCAATATAGTATTTACTGAAAAGATTTAACGTTTTACAAGTACTAGACAAAAGAGTAAAATGGTTGTACGGTAGATTGATGTAAAATAATTACAATAATACACTACTATTTGGTAGATTTGATATTGTATTAATTATGAATAATGTATTATTTTTTAATACTAAGGTATCGTTAATATTGTATTTATATGCAAGAATAATTGTTCCATAAATGTGTATTATTTTATAGTACTTGTGTTTATTAAATAGATGAAATGTGTACAAAACATTTATTACAAATTTGATACTAATGAGTTTTGATGCGATCATTATTGTTCAATTCAATCTGTATTGTTCCCTACTAACTTATTAATATTATTATTAAGTATAAGGATGTGCATATAAAATGTATTTATGTCATATTTAACTATAATACAGTCTTATAAATACTCTGCAAAAACTATTGCATTGATTGTTGAATAACTTAATGCTAATTTTAATGTGTTGTTTAATTGTTGCTAGTGGGAGTTTTTTTTATTTAGGAGTTAGTGGGCTCTTAAATGTGGTTAATGGGTTTTAAATTAGGAGTTAGTGGCAAAATGGTTTCTTGTAATTGAATGTCAAAATGGTACAAATTTATGGCTATAGAGTCTTGTAGAACAAGCTTGTAATAGGCTATAAATAGATAGCTTATTCCATTGTGGAAAATAGAGCAATAAAGCAAGAAAGCAAGTTGAGAAATAAAGAGAAAGTGATTTTTAGAGAATTTGTGAGTGTTTTGTCTCTCCCATCACGAAGCGAAAAGCTTGCGCGATTGTGTTATTTGTGATTTGAGTTTCTACAAATTGGTATCAGAGCCATGACGAAATGTGATGGATCAAATGCTATTACCACGATTGATGAAGGCTGATTACGAGAATTGGAGCATTCAGATGAAAGCTCTTCTCGGCTTTCATGATGCATGAGAGGTGGTCGAAGAAGGTTTTATAGAACCAGTAGATACCATGAATTATACGACGAATCAAGCCAAAGTGTTGAAAGAGACGCGTTCGAAGGATAAAATGGAATTATACATGTTATTCCGAGCAGTTGACGAATCGGGCTTTGAGAAGATTGTGAGTGCAACTATTTCAAAAGGAGCATGAGACATTTTAGAGAAAGTTTTCAAAGGAGCCGACCGAGTCAAGCAAGTGCATTTCCAAACTCTTTGCAGTGAGTTGGAGAGCATAAAGATGAAAGAGTCATAAAGTGTATCTGACTACATCACGCGTGTATAGACGGTGGTGAACCAACTCAATTGCAATGACGAAAAGTTAACCGATGTGCGAGTTGTAGAAAAGATCTTGAGATCGTTAACCAATAATTTTGAGAATGTTATGTGTGTGATAAAAGAGTCAAAGGACCTTACGACGCTCCCTGTTGACGAACTTTCCTGTTCCCTTGAGGCACACGAGCAACGTAAGAACAATAAGAATGAGGAAACACTCGAGCAAGCTCTCAAACCAAAGCGTCAATCAAAAACAAAAAGGCACTCTATTCTAAAAAATTTCAGGGTAGAGGACGTGGCCGTAGAGGTCGTGGTCGCAGTGGTCAAAGTGACAGTCATGAAGAGAAGGGACAATCAAGACAAGCGAATTGGCATGGAAGAGGACGCGGCCAAGGAAGAGGTGGTCGATCGAATTATTCGAACATTGAGTGCTACAAATGTCACAAATATAGTCACTTTGCGAGTGATTGCAATTCTGACAAATGTTACAATTGTGGAAAAGTGGGACATTTTGCAAGAGATTGCCGAGCGGATAAAAAGGTTGAAGAAACAACCAATTTAGCATTAGAAGATGAAGTGAATGAAGTCCTTTTTTATGGTGCAAAATGATGACAGCGTCAACGATAATACTTTGTGGTATCTCGACTCAGGAGCAAGCAACCATATGTGCAGTCACAAGCATCGATTCAAAGAGATACGGAAAATTGAAGACGGTCATGTTTCTTTTGGTGATGCATCAAAAGTGAAGGTCAAAGGCAAAGGTACGATTTATTATTTGTAAAAGGATGGTCTGACTGGGTTAATCCAGGATGTCTATTATGTACCAGATCTTAAAACAAATATTTTGAGTTTAGGGCAACTGACAGAGAAGGATTTTTTGATATTTTTTAAAGACCGTCTATTACATTTGAAGGACAAGCAAGAGCGTTTGGTCGCTCAAGTTGAGATGGAAAGAAATCGCATATATAGATTGTGTTGAATTATGTTAAACCACCAATCAATCCAAAAGTCTAAGCTTATGGATTGGGGTAAATTTAATTATATCAACCAACACTCCCCCTCACTTGTGGGCTTTGAAATTTGAGAAATGTCCTACAAGTGGAATTTAATTTTAATTGGGTATGAAATGACTCGACAGAGGTTCAAACTCAAATTTGTATGTTCCAAGGATATCTCAAAGTGTTTAAAAGGTAGATGGTATCAGAGCCAAAACCCCTATTTTTCCCTAAACCCTAGCCGCCACCTTTACTAGAATCGGAACCCTCGCCGCCGCAATTAAACGGTGCAACCTACTTCTGATCTTTGTTTGTTCGTGGGTGGAATCTGTTAGTGGTTCTTCAAGATCTTCATCCAATCTATTTTTACTATCATTTGCTTCGTTCTTGCCATCAAACAGTAAGTTCTTTAAGCTGGATTTTTATTTCAAAGGAATTTAACCTGGATTGTTGAAATCAGAATGTGGGTAATTGAATTTTTTTTATAAGTAGATTGTGATTATTTGTTTATGCCAAATTCAAGATCCAGTTTTGTTAGTTTTTTTACTAAATTTGGTTTCGTTTGACTTATATTGATTCCAAAATCGAGAATTTTGTGTTCAATTAATATAGTATGAAGCAAACTCATCAACTCCGTAATTTACTATCGACCAATTTACATTCTAATAATTTATGTGTATCCTTGGAACATACAAATATTTATCCTAAGGCTCTTTCTTGTAGTAATTCTTCTCCGTGGATTATAGATTCTGGAGCTTCGGATCATTTGACAAACATCTCTCACCTATTTCATTCATATTCTCCTTTATATTCTAATGAAAAGATTCGAATTGCAGATGGTAGTTTTCTTCCATTGCAGGTAAATGAACTATTAAATTGACCGAAAAAATATCATTACAGTTTGTCCTCCATGTTCCAAAATTAGCCTGCAATCTTTTATCTGTCAATAAGTTTTCTAGAGATTCTAATTGTCGAGTCATATTCTTTGACTCTCACTGTATTTTGTAGGATCAAGAATCAGAGAGGATGATTGGGAGTGCTAGAATGCTTGGTGGTCTCTACTACTTTCACGAAGATTCTTCTAGCAATAAAATAACTCAGGGTCTTAGTAGCATTAGTTCCCTCCCTAGTAAAGAACAAATTATGCTTTGGCATCGTTGGTTAGGACATCCTAATTTTGCCTATCTTAAGCATGCATTTCCAAATTTATTTAAAGGAATCAATAGTTCCTCATTTGATTGTGAAAGTTGTATTTATTCAAAAAATCATCGTTCAACATATTTACCAAAACCTTACAAAGCTTCCAAACCTTTTTATCTAATACATAGTGATGTTTGGGGTGCTTCTAAAATTAGGACTCATAGTGGAAAATGATGGTTTGTTACTTTCATTGACGACCATACTCGTCTTTCTTGGGTTTATTTAATGGAAAAAAAAAATCTAAAGTGAAAGATATTTTTAAAATTTTTTATACCATGACTGAGACTCAATTTCAAACCAAAATTTACATTTTACACTCTGATAACGGAACTGAGTATTTTAATGAATTCTTGGGTAGTTTTATAAAAGAAAAA
This sequence comes from Sechiopsis laciniata, assembly GCA_037833695.1. NCBI lineage: Eukaryota > Viridiplantae > Streptophyta > Magnoliopsida > Cucurbitales > Cucurbitaceae > Sechiopsis > Sechiopsis laciniata. The sequence goes on along the minus strand of JBBMKA010000020.1, from coordinate 1,796,371 downwards.
GGTATTATTCATCAGTCTATATGTCGAGATACTCCGCAATAGAATGAGATTGCTGAAAGAAAAAATAGGCATTTACTTGAAGTTGCCTGTGCTATAATGTTTTCCATGCATGTTCCAAAATATTTATGGGGTGAAGCAATTCTTACGGCTACTTATCTCATAAATAGAATGCCTAGTAAGATCTTGAATTTTAAAACTCCCATCGATTGTTTTAAAAATATTTTCCCAATATCTTGCATATACTATAATTTGCCTCTCAAAGTTTTTGGGTGTACTACTTATGTTCACATCCATAGTCATTTTCGCTCAAAATTTGATCATAGAGCTGTTAAATGTATTTTCTTGGGTTACTCTTCTAACTAAAAAGGTTATAAATGTTTTGATCCCCAAACAAAAAAAATATTTGCCAGCATAGATGTGTCTTTTCTTGAGAGTCATCCTTATTTTACTGAGAGCTCTCTTTAGGGAGATCAACCAATATGAGAAGAGAATTTTTGGGATATTTCGAATCCACTCCCTAGTTTTATGTTCCCTATTGTTACTAGTCCCTCGATGCCAAGTGCTGAAACTTCTCATTCAGGGGGAGAAATACTACAGAATGATCCTATCGGTCTAGTTCCTGAGTTACAATTTTATACTCGAAGAAAATTCAATCAGATGAACCAAGATCAGATAGTTGATCTTGCACCACTATAATCTGAGATTCTGACAAATGAAACTAAAATACTTGGTAATCCTTCAAGCCTTCTTATTTTGTCAATTGATAATCATTCTACTTTTTCAACTATTCAAAATACATTGCATGTTGTATCTGATCTTGATGTTCCCATAGCCATTAGGAAAGGTACTAGAAGTTGTACAAAATATCCTATTGCAAACTACATGTCATATCAAAACTTGTCAAATAATCATAAAGCCTTCACATCTAGGATCAATGATTTATTTGTTCCAAGAAATATACACGAGGCATTAGAAGATAAAAATTGAAAAGTAGCAGTTATGTAAGAGATAAATGCTTTAAAACAAAATGAGACTTGGGAAATTGTGAAATTGCTAAGAAATAAGAAGCCAGTGGGTTGTAAATAGGTGTTCACTATTAAATGTAATGCAGATGGAACTGTTAAGAGATATAAGGCTAGACTGATAGCTAAAGGTATTATCCAAACATATGAGATTGATTATCAGGAAACGTTTGCTCCTGTTGCTAAAATTAACTCTATTAGAGTTCTTCTATCACTTGCAGCCAATTTAGATTGGCCACTTTACGAACTTGACGTGAAATGCTTTTCTAAATTGCAATCTTAAGGAGGAGGTTTATATGAGTTTTCCACTAGGTTTTGAGAAAGAACTTGGATATAGTAGAATTTACAAATTGAAGAAATCTCTATATGGCCTTAAACAGTCTCCGAGAGCTTGGTTTGAGCAGTTTGGAAGGGTTGTATCTAGCTATGGATTCCTTCAGAGTCAAGCGGATCATACTATATTTTATAAGCATTGTGAGAATAATAAAATGTCAATTTTGATTTTCTATGTAGATGATATTATACTCACAGATGATGATGAAATTAGTCTAGTTGATCTGAAGAAAAATCTTGCAAGTGAGTTTCAAATCAGAGACTTGGGGCAGTTGAAATACTTTTTGGGAATGGAGTATGCAAGATCGAAGAAGGGCATATTTGTTAATCAGAGAAAATATGTTATTGACTTACTTGAAGAAACAGGATTACTTGGATGTAAGGTTGCTGGAACTCCTAGTTAACCTAATTTGAAGCTACAAGTAGCAAAGGCAGAAGAAATAAAAGATAGAGAACGATACAAGAGGCTTGTTGGAAGATTAATTTATTTGTCTCATACACGTCCTAATATTTCATATGCCGTGAGCATGGTAAGTCAATATATGCATGCACTTGGACCAACTTATTTTGAAGCTGCTTATAGAATTTTGAAGTGCCTAAAAGGAACCCTGGAAAAGACATCTTATTTAAAAAGCAAAATTAGTAGAATAACTTTCAAGTAGAAGTTTATACTGATGCAGATTGGGCAGGAAGTACAACAGATAGAAGGTCCACATCTGGTTATTGTTCCTTTGTTGGAGGAAACCTTGTTACTTGGAGAAGTAAAAAAAAATAATGTGGTAGCCAGGAGTAGTGCTGAAGCAGAGTTTAGAGCTTTAGCTCATGGAATTTGTGAAGGTATATGGATAAAGAGAATACTCGAAAAGTTGAAGATTCCTTTGAAGACACCTATACGTGTTTATTGTGACAATAAAGCTGCAATCTTTATTGTACATATTCCAGTTCTACATGATAGAACAAAACACATCGAGATTAATAAACATTTTATCAAGAAAAAGATTGATCCTGGTATAATATGTATTCCTTATCTTCCTACGTCAGAGCAAACTGCTAATATATTAACTAAAGGACTTTCAAAGAAGCAATTCGACCAATTGATTGACAAGCTGGCTATGGAAGATATCTTTAAACCAGTTTGAGGGGGAGTGTTGGAATTTCTATTTAGAAATGTATGTATTAATTGTAGCATAGAATATTTGGTAGAATATTTCTCTTAATTGTTTTCCTTATGGTTTCTATTCCATATTGATTGTATTCCATATTTGTAATGTTTTCATATATGTTAAAGGTCTTTCTTCTATATAAGAGGACCAATAATGCACATATTGAATATAGAAATATATATTATTTGCTCTCAAAACTTAGAAGTCCCCTAGGTTCATAACTTTTAGCTTCCCATGTATGGCTCATGTTGCTGTGATCTTCAAGTGGACCTGATTAATGCTGAAAAACACTGCTATGACTTCTCCCAAACTGCGACTGCTGTTCACAGTTAGGATACGCTGAATAGAATTTTGTTGTGTATGTCTCATCCGCATAGCCTTATTGCTGATAAAAACATGTTTGTTGCAGGTTTAGAGTGTTGTTCCATTGCTGATTCATAAAGTGATAAAATGTCAACTTTTAACGCTCGTTCTTGTGGTAATGTGATTCAAACTTCTTTCCATGTTGGTTGTATTGTCTTGAATCTTGGTTCCCCTGAAATAAAAGTGATCAATCTTTTTAGTAATAAAAACTATTCTCAAATTCAAAATTCTAATTCTAAACAATCAATCCCCAGGAACGACGACAAAAACTTGGTGTGACTTTTTAGTGTGGTATAAATAATCTAATAAGTAAGTCTAAGTGTGAAACTAAGTTCTACGCTTTGAATCACATTAATACCCAAGTATACGCAGTCTAGTATGCAGCAAGTTATAAGTATTTATATTTATCATTCTCCACAGGGATTGAGGTTAGAACAAGCACTTCTAACTTGAGAGTTATGCAAAATAAAATAAGAATGGTTTTTAATGTTGATTTTGTGGTTGATGCTAACATTAAGTAAATATGAATGCTAATGCAAACTAGAATGAATGCAATGAGTAGTGTTGAGAAAACAGTTGCAAAAGATGCTAACAATGCAGAACTAGCTATAAAGTTTCATGCTTCCCTAATCTAAAAAATAACTTTTGTACTTAATGATTTATGGCAGATCCAGCTTTCGCTACAATCTCCATACTAACTCAGGGCGACCCAAGCATTAGTAAGGTTATCCCTAACGCTTCAAATGGTGAAAAGACTTTCACCCAATCTTAATGTAGCATACGGGATCATCCTGCAATTCCATCTTCAAAACTCGATGCAAGGTACATATGTGGATAGCTAATCGAAGCATGAATATTGATTAAAAACACAACAGTGTAAAACATGATAACCTACACTCCTAACATGCTTCTACAAATAAATCATCATCAACAACTTATATAACGCAGCATAATAATAAACAAAAGTAGAAAGTTAAAATCAGCTAATTTTATTACTCCTACTAAATGTTCACAGCTATAGACTACTCCTAAGAAAAATAATAAAATGTTAGAATTGGTGCGATTGTGAAGTGTGTAGTCCCCTTGTCATCGGCTTCCACGAACACCACTGACTGCTTCTCCTTAAGATTGACTTTTGGCCAACCGACCAGCTCACCAAACCTCGACTTCCCTCTTACTATTTATAGAGATGAATTACTTGGTTAGCAAGCTTAGGTGAGCTATAAAATTTTCATTAATGCAAGATCTCTTGATTTTCGTCGTTATTTATTTGATTGATGCCAACTTATTTGCTTGATTGATTCTTCATTTGTTTCCTTGTTGGGGTGATTATTCGAACTTGTTTTCATTGTGGTTTAGCACTTCCTTGCACTGCTTGTCATCGTTCATGCTGAATTATCCTTCCTTTGCTTAAGCTCAACATTTCCTGCATTGCGCATTGATTTAGCATAGTTTATTGAATATTTATGGTAAAACTACGAAACTGTGCTTCTGATGCTAATTTATGCATGCAGGCGACTTCTAGTAGTTTTTACTCGCAATTTACATATTATAGCCCAATTATTCTTCTTGAACCTTAGAATAATGCATAATAGAATAGCCTAAAATGTTATCTATTTGAGAGTTATCATGTGGCTAGGAGGGCCACCTTTCTGTCGAGTGTTCATATCTGCGTCTTCTTAGGAGGCCTTCTCGAGCATCACCCATTGCACACCAGGTCAGCAGGATCGATGTTGAAGTCCCCTGTATCTTACTTATCCTTGATAGCTTATCTTGTGTCTCGTTTGATCTTTTGTGTAGCCCCGCTCATCCTTCTTTATCTGTGGTTGATGATTCATGTTTGCCCGTTCTTGGACCCTTTAGCTTATGCTTGTTTGTTTACTGGTCTCAAACACTTCTGTTACTGCTATTTGTGATTCATGTTTGAATTTTTTGTCATTCTTATGCTTGGTAAATGATGGTTTGGCTCCACCTGTTTCATCTTGTATCGCTCATGTGTTCATCCTGATCGTATTTCTATATTTGTTTTCATCGGGATTGTAACGCTCTATATGTTCATCATGATTGTATTGCTCTTTTTTGTTCCATCTTGATTATATTTCTTTATTTACTTCATCATGTTTGTGTTGTTGCTCATTGTTTTGAGAGTTGGCATTGTTCGGATACGAGTATTAGACGAGCTATCAGTGTTTCGTTCTATTTACTTTACCTTTTTTCAAGTTCCATGCCATGTGTGGCATGGTGTGGTTAGTTGATAACCGTGTAGTCACTCCCTACGTGGTGTGGTTAAACTGAGTCCGCTGAGCTTCGAGTTTAGAGAGCGCAGGTCAGAGGACCGCCCTCGTTTGTCTGGCGAGCCATGTTAGCTTGTGGTGCTTTCGCAAGGTGTGGAGTCTCGCCTCGCTAGTTTGCTTTGTGATGTTCGACCAAAGTTGAGGTTGGAAGTGGTGCCTGTAGGATAGAGGTTATTCTACTTTCTGATGGAAAATCGCTTTGTAAAAAGTTTGGTTTGGAGAATGCGCAGGAGGTTTCAAGAGCTTGAGTAAGTGGATCTTGACTTCAGTGTGATCGTTCCAATGGGATCCAGCTTTCGTTCGTGTTCAGTATTGCAGCTAAGCACGAGTTGGTTTTGTTGTTTCGAGTTCTTCGTTAGTGTTAAAGCATCGAGACCTGAGTTCCTAAAGTTTATGTCGCTGGAACCCTATTTACCCTAAATCTTTAAAAGTAATTACTGTGAACCTAACCAAGTAAGATATTTAATAAGAAGCGATGTTTTGAAATAAAAGTTGTAACAAAGGTGTTTTAATGATTAGAATTGAACGATTTAATCCACTTGATGATAATAGTCATGGTGATCCAATTACTGAATGAGTCTTAAAGCAGTGCAAATTTCAATTTTGGTTGAAATTTTTTGAATAATTGAAGTTGTTAAGTGAGATTTTTAAGTTGGATGATTTCAACAATAGGAACAAATGTTTTAACCATTAATCAATGATCAACAATCATGTGGATCCAAATAAGTAGATGAGTTTTAAACCATTTCAAAAATTTCGTCTTGGTCGAAAAGGTTTTAAATCACTAAGGGTGTTTAGTGAAAGTTGTGTGGTGGCACCAGAGGGTGCAATGGACAACTTGGGGATCCGAGTTGAGACTAGGTGTAAACTTGTTCTCTAGGGTGTTATGTCTTAAAGTGGCTTTCGGGATGAAAATCTCTTTAAAAGGGTAATATTGTAACACCCTAGTTAATTTTAATATAGTTATGTGTTTTGAGAGTAATCAATCAATCCATCAAGGAATTGGTAATTAATTAGATACATATTAGTAATTTTTTAAATCTCAATCCTTTGGATATTTAAAGTAATTTCATCTTTAGTGTGGTGCTAAAACTTATTCATAAAATTTATTATATATTTTTTTCATAGCAATAGATTAAATTAAAGTGCTTTAATGTTTATTTTGAGTAACATTATAAATTACTTTAAAGAGGTAGAGTTTTTATTGTTTTAAAATGGAAATAAGATTTATTATAAAAGGGAACATTCATTTTCACCCTTTTGCATTTCCTAAAGCGTAGCAGCCAAAGGTCACTAGCCCTCTGTCTCCCTTCTACGCGTGTCGCGCATCCAGCCAAGGAGTTTTCAACCGCATCTCAGCCATTTGTCAGAGTGTCCTCTTAGATCTCGCCACGTGTCACTCTTGGGAGTCGCTGCGGCCTCACATGAATCGCTACTGTGAACGTAAACCCATTCCCTATTCTGATTGTCCTGCACGTGTTTCCAGCTTCGTCTCCAGCGAGAAGTTCCAGCATATTTTTTCGATCATTACTGCCAACATTCGACGACACCATCGCTAGCTCAAGTCTACCTACATTTCCTTCAGCCCCGATTCGTGGCGCTCTTCGCTGCAGCTTATGAACGATGTTCTTCTCCAGTGTGTTCTTGGAGTGAGTTTCCTCTTATTTTCCCTTAGTTTCTTCATTTTACTCCTCGTGGGTAAGCTTTTCCTCCATCATATCTTGTTTTTCAAGCTTCAGCTTCACTTTCAATGGAGTTTTCCGGCGATGAGGGTTTTAAACCCGTTTCTTCTTTTACAATTTCACGAAGCTAGAGGCCTCCGTTCGTAAAACTAAGACCAAGTCGATGACCAGGAGATCGAGATGAAGAAAAATAGGTAAAGTTTGTTTGGTTTGGTAACAACGCGCCACTGCTGCTGCCGCTATGCTCTAACGATGCGCCGTAAGCTCATTTTTCTGCTCCCTTTCGCCTGATGAGCTCCATTTTGGCTAATTCTACTTCGTTTGTCTGTTTCATTGACTTTCACTTGTGATTCTTCATTTAGGCAAGTCCAGGGAATTTATCTTTCGACCCGTGGGTTCTCTTGGAGATTCGATCAAGTCGTCGAGATGGTAAGAAGTTTTACTATGAACCAGGTTATGTGGTTTAAAAGCAAGTGATTAGGAGTTTGTTAGAATTTACGAGAAATGGTTGCTTGATGACTTTTACATGTTTGTTTGTGGATGAAACCCATAATAAATTAGATAGACTCGTAGTTATAGAATTGATTTGTAATTTGCTAGGTTGTAGCTTATAGCTTGGGGACTCGTTGGATTGATTGATTTCATGGTTACTCGATTGTCGGTTATGATTGGACGCTTATGAGGAAAACATGTCGTATTGTGAATGAAATGCCCTTAATGTGTTAGGTAGCTCATGAATGGACATGCGTATGTTTCGTTACTGCTTGTTTCACCTTCGATTGGTTGTACACTTGTTAGAATGATTTTCTGTTCAGTTCCATCTATGTTTTACTGTGTAAGTGCTATAATGAATATATGTTTAGCTTGTTTGTATTGTCGCCTACAGATTGGTATCTAACGCTCTGTTGTCTTTAAATCTTATATTAGATTGATTGCGTTTAACATTGGAATAACTAGGATCAGTTATCGTGTTAATCACCTAGAGGAGCATCTTGCCCAACTTATCAGGCTTGAGCTTAATCCTCTTTTCTCAAGCTAGGCGGTTGTGTGAAACCCCTAGTATCCTTTCAAGCTAAGCAGCTGTGTGAAACTCCTAGTATCATCTCAAGCTAGGCGGCCATGTGAAACCCCTAGTATCCTCTTAAGCTAGGCGACTATGTGAAACCCCTAGTATCCTATCAAGCTAGGAGGCTATGTGAAGCCCCTAGTATTCTTCCTAAGCTAGGAGGCTGTGTGAAACTCCTAGTATTCTTTCTAAGCTAGGAGGGTGTGTAAAACCCCTAGTATTTTTCCTAAGCTATGAGGCTATATAAAACCCCTCATATCCTTCTAAATCTAAGGAGCTGTGTGGTCCCTTACTCTATGAAGCTATGTGATCCCCTAGTTTGGTTCTAAATCTAAGGAGCTATGTGATCCCTTAGTTCGGTTTTATCTAAGGATGCTTTGTGGAACCCCTAGTTTGTTATTTGCCTAGATCTATTATGTGAGCTTCTGTCCATTAAGGTCCTTGTGTAAGGTGGTTGCGTTTTACCTCTTATAGCTACACTTTTGAGTCCCTAACAGAGGTCAGGCTACCCCGAGACTTTGTATCTCTACTGATGCGATATCAGAGTGGTGCAGTGGTAGCGGAGGGTCCCTGACATGAGTCTAACTTCCCCGAGACATTTATGTATGTCTCTGTGGACACGACATGTGACGTGCCCCGACCCGAGGTTTAGGGACTTTGTGTTTCCCTCACTCGTGGTCTTTCCCTGATAGTGGTCAGATGATTCTCTCAGTCTTCAACTATACCTTTTCTCATGGCTTGCACTCTGTCGTTTGTTATTTATTTGCTCGTGACTGGCTCGTGGGTTGGGCACACTTGTAAGGCACGTAGCTTCATTTGTCATATCTTCTAGCTTGTTTCTGCTTGCATGCTTAACCCTATGGTGGGGCTCATAACTGGGTATATTTCGATATATTCACCGCTTACATTTTTAGGTACGGACCCATTCCGAGGTGGCTAGGTTGGAGAGGTGCATCGATCATGGACACGGTGTCATTATTATCTATTATGCATTACTTTTACTTTGTGTCGAACTTAATGATTAAACTCTGTTGAACTTTATTTGTTTTGAACTATTAGGATTCTGAACCATATTTTGTATTGTTTTCGAACTATTAATTGTGTTTCACGATTTTATGAGGTTTTTACTAGAAATTTGCATGTGATTATGAAATCGATTTTGTAGCTTTTAAAATGCATGCACCCGTAACACTCCATCACAATATTTTAGGAAGTCGGGTCGTTACAGCTGTGTTTATTGTAGAGAGAGCCATAACTTCGAGAATTGCCCTAGCAATCCTGATTCTATTATGTATGTAGGGACCATGCAAAATTCTATACACATGAGCGATCTCTATTTGAATGCCTATAATTATGAAGGAATGAACCATCCACTTGAGTTTGGTATTCAAAATCAGCAAGGATACAGGCAGCCTAATGCCAATTCTCATTTCGCTACTCTAGCCAATGCTTCAGCGAATCCTCAATTCAATCAGCAGTCAATGCTTCAGCATAACCCTGATACCTCTTTGGAAAGCTTAATTAAAGCATGCATGGCTAAATTCGACATTATCCTTCAAAGCTAGGAAGCTGCCAAGAAAAATCTTGAAATGCAAATGGTGCAATTAGCTAATGAACGTAAGCAAAGACCTTTAGACGAACTTCCTTCAAGCAATGAGATATCCAATGAAGATGGAAAGAAGAAAATTCAAGCTATAGAGTTGAAGGGTGACGAGGCATTAATTGAGAAGAAGAAACCAAAGAAGAGCCCAAGATGATGAAAAATTATGCTGCAGCATTTGAGGAAGAAAACACTAACCAAAATCATATGGAACTGGAAAAGGAGTCCATAGTTAAAGATTTGGCCCAAATACCCGAGAATCAAAAAGAAAAAGGATCCAAGGTGGATTTTTCCATGTTTAAACTCCCTCTACCTCCATTCCCTCAAGAATTAAAAATGAAGGAAGATGATGAGGTATACTTTGATAAATTCTTGGTGGAGCAAGTTCAAGCAATTGGAAAAATTCAAGAGAAAGACTTAATGATCAAGGAAATAAGTGATATTCAATGTATAAGTCTTATTTGTTTGTTCATGATCTTTGTAAAGGAAAAAACTTCCAATTAGTTGAGCAGTAAAGAAGACTTAAGTAAGTCATTGAAGAAGGAGCTAAACATAAGATCATAATATGGCCAAGGGCTTGCTTGAAGATTCAAACCTGGGGTGACCAGTTCGCTGGAGCAAAGGTACAAGCAAAGTTGATTGCTTAAAATTGCTCCATGTCAGGTTAGTAGAAATAGTAATTTTTCTTTGCTTAATATTTTTGTTTAATTTTGAAGTAGTTAAGTAGAATTTGTAGGCTAGTTTTTGTTTTGTGTGAGTGAGAAAGAGAATCTCCCCCCTCCTACCCCCCCCCCCAATAGAGCATGTGGCTTCTGTGGCCATTGTGTTAGCAGCAATCCCGAAGTGTGTTACAGCGAAGGGGTAACCAAAAGGAATGTTACCGGTTTATAAGAGGTTGAGGCTTTTGAAAAGTCTATGGCTATAGCGGATGATGCATTGTTGACTGAAGATCAAACTGATGTTAATGCTACAGCGTTGGTAACAATGAACTTAAAAAATGCTAAGGAAAAATCCAAAGGAAAAGGCGGCCGAGTCAGAAAATGAAAAAGGGAGTCTCTTTGCTAACTTTTAGTTTTCTCTTTTAGCTTTTGTGTGATTGTTTGTTTGTTGTGTGTTAGTTTAGATAAAAAAAAGCAGGTGAACTCCATCTTTTGACATAATTTTGCATGCGCTAAAAAAAATTCTTTGCTATGGAAGTTTGCTTCAGCATAATACAATGGTTACCATTTTGAGAATTCTAATGAACATATATTTTTTAGCAATTCAAGCTTATTTCTTTGCCAAGTTTATTTTATAACTCTTCTATGCTGACGCAATGTCTTTAAAAGAATGAGAGGGAAATTTTGTGAGGAGTCGCGGTCTGCATTCATGCAAGTTCATTAAGTCTAGAAATTTTATTTTGAGGCGGCTAAAGGCTAGAGCGAACTTAATAGCAACAAAATCCAAGCCTTAAACTCTTTGCAAACATTAAGTTTGAGGGTATGAAATTTCTCATTGGATTAATGAAAAGTCCAAGTTTGGTGGTGGAGTTTTCCCTGGCAAAATTTCAAAATGCTCTAAGAGTTTGTCCAAGCAAAATTTTAAAATGCTTCAAGAGTGGTGCAGCAAAGAAAAAAATTAAGTGGCTAGTAGCCATTTTGCTGTAGCAAAAGGAGACTTATTGCAAACCTAGCCCAAGGTGGTAAAAATTAAAAAATTTCTAAAATAAAAAAATGCGAGAGCAAAGTGAGTCAAAGGGCTAGTAACCTAAGTTTCTGAGGTCTCTTAGATGTCATTTGCTCTAACATCGCGTATTTATCATTATATCAAATATTAGATGAAAATTGAGTAAGTGATAGTAGGAAACATAAGTGAGGGATTTCCAGCAAGCTATAAAAGGAGAGTATTCACTTCGAAAAAAATATGAGATGTATCGAGCATAAAGGGAGCGAAAAAGATTAAAGCCAGTGATTATCTCTGATTGGTGAGTGAAGGTCAACAGAACCACGAAGCAAAAGTTCTAGGCGAAAAAAGGGTTTGATTGAGTTGCGTGGCTGGAGTGAAATTGCAAAATGGAGTTCTCTGAATTTTAAAAATATTGTTTAGCATGGTCTAGTTATAAAATAGCTTAGCTTAGAAATTTACTCGAAGTCTTTGAATGGAATGTTTTTTTTTTTTTTTTTTTTTTTTTTGCTTTAGCAAAATTGATAAGCATTGTTCCGCTGTTGCAAGGTGAGATTGGTAAAAAATGAAGTTTCTCAATTTAAATTGAGTCATTGCTCAAGGAAGAGCAATAAGGTAAGTTTAAGAGTGTGATAACTCTTAAGAATTAAGAGTTAATGGCTAAGTATAGTAGCATTTTGCAAGAAACTTTGCTACATCATAAATAGAATTTGCTAATTATGTTCGCTTTAGCATTATTATTTGGACGAAATCTAAAATCCTATAATTTTATGTTTAGGATAATATTTTTTAGGTATGCTATAGCAAAAGTGCATAATTGTGGGAATTTTTAAGTTTTATTTCCATAAACCTGATATTTCTATTTGGCTTCAGCATTCTTGGAGAGCGAAATGGGAAGTTGCTAAAAGGTTTGCTGGGGCGAAATGATTTTCCACGAAGATTGGCTCTCAAAAAAATATCTAAGCGAAGGACACATGTCAAAGATTCGAGAAAAGTCTTTTCATCTCAATCGTCGCTCTCCAACCGCTCTGGCGCAGGTCGACAACGCGAATAGTGAAGTAGAGAATGTCAGAGCAAATAACGCAGATTGTGTAGTAGGAATGTCAGAGGTGGAACAGAGCCTTGTCTAGAGCTCTATAAAAGCAGCCATTTGCCTTTATTGAAGACATCCTCCATTTTCAGGAGAGATCATAATCAACCTTCCTTTCCGACCAAAATCCTTGCCATTGTTATAGTTAGCTTAGTCGTTTTAGCTTCCATTTTCAGTTGTTAGTAGTTTTGCTTTAGCATTAGTTCATAACTTAGTCATTTTTAGCTTTCCTTTCCAGGTTTAAGTAGTTTTGCTTTAGCAAATAGTCGTAGTTGGGCCCAGAGTTGCAGAGCATAGCTGGAGCTCAAGTTCAAAGTTGCTACTTTAGTGATTCTGACCAGGCTTCTTCTTAACTTTGCTTCTCCTTTTCTTGCATTTGCTTTAATTTCTCTTTAGCATTGTTATGTAAGTAAACGTTGGTATTTTGTTCTTTGATTAAGATGAACTTTGGTTTATTACTTTGCATTGAATCTATTTATCATCATGAGTAGTTAAGTCTATAATCGAAAGGAAGTAGGCGAGTAGGAGTATTTCGCTGGAGTAAAGAGATAGCAAGATGCCAAACTATAAATGCATGCTATTTAAACTTCAAATACATTTTGTCTGATCAACCGTTTGTATTATCTTTATTTCGCTTTCCAGAGAAAATAAATATAGCGAACTCTCATGTCATAAGACTGGGTTTTACTAAGTTTAGTTGCATTTTAACAACACTTAGAGATAAGGTTCTTCCTAGTACTGATTGATTCTTTGAATCGTTAGAGTTTGAGAGAACCTAGCTAGTGCTCGAGAGAGCCATTCTAGAGCTTGAGAGAGCTAAGAGTTGAGCCATCAGTAGTTCGCTTCTTAGCATAATGCCTCTTTGTTGTTGCATAACACTCTGAAAAGTCCTAACCTCCTTCGGATGCCTTTAACCCGATTAAAGTTAGTTTATCATTCTTAGCATCTTACTTATTTGATCATTTGAGCATTGCATTTATTTCGCTTTAGCAAATTTATTTAAGCAAACTTAGTTATATCTCCATCGTAACAATTTTCCCTTGTTACCATGACTCTCTAAACTTCATTTGAGCATGTTATTAATCACTAATCCCTATGGAGATGACTTTTACTTACTTTGAAACTTGCTACAACAAGGTTGTGTATACTTGCACAATCAGGGGTCTAGGCACGTATGGCTAATTTCCATTTCGATCACATTTCACGAGAGAAAACTCAGAGCAAACATCGTGTGACTTTAGTTTTCCCAACAGGCTACCCTAGCTCCGAGCACCATCACCCCCTAAACTCCGATTAGTCTTCTTGAAGCTCCCTGAACAGCCTTGAACCCACTCTCCATAGAGAGCACGACGGAGCCCCTAAAATGCACTCTTGGGTGCCCTTCAATGCTCACCGGCGATTCTCCAAGGAGAACGTCTTTGAGCTCGGTGAAATACCTCTCTCTAAATGAGATAGAGAGAGAATTTCATTTTTGTTATTTTTCTTTTTTTTGTGGTTGGTCATTTTAGACTTAATTGATGATCAAATATTTGAGATAATGAGCACCAAGAATAAAATAGAAAATTGTATTTGATAGACCATTTTAAAAAATAATTACAATACTAAGAAAAAAAAAATAGAGATTTGCAATTTTGATTTTTACATTTAATTTTCTGATTTTACACTTTTCATTAATACCATTTTACCCCTCTTAATTCCTTTATTAACTATTATTTTTCCTTAATTGATTTTTAACTAATCAAGATTTGTTTTCCTAAAATATAAATACAAAAAAGTGAATCGTCTTCTCCCTCCCCCCACCCTATTTCTTCTTTGACTTTGTCTATACCCTACTTTTCTTATTTTCTTTGAGACTTCATTAATTCGGCCGAAATTAATACGGTTTTATTATAATATTCTTGTGTTTTCTCTTGAATTTCTGGAATGTCTCTGAGTTTTTGGAAGTGCAACAACATCATTGTGATTGGTGGTTACACTCTCACAAACTCTAATTTGCACAAATATAGAAGATGAAAATAATATGGTTTTATTATAATACTGTATTATAATACTCGTACATAAAACTGTAAAAGTGTTAGTATTAAATATACGGTTGTTTTTAGGGAGTATTTATAAGACTCTATTATTGTTCAATACATTGAATTTACAAATATTTATACTTAATAATAATATTAACATGTTAGTATGAAACAATAATGATCAGATCAAAACTCATTAGTATAAGAATTGTAATAAATGTCTTGTACACGTTTCATCTATTTTATAAACACAAATATTATAAATAAAACACTTTTATGGAACAACGATTTTTGCATATAAATACAATATTAACAATACCTATGGTATTAACAGACAATACAATATCAAGTCTACCCCATGGTAGTGTATTATTGTAATTATTTTACATCGATCTATTGTACAACCCCTCTGTACTCTTTTGTCCAGCACGTGTAAACTCTTAAATTCTTTTAGTAACTACTGTATTGGCTGTTCACTTGTCAACTGACTGGTGCGATTATGATTGGCTATGTATATTACTTGTTTGGTTGATTCTAAGTTAAGATGATATTGCTAACACTTTAGTTTTTAAAATCGCAGCTTTACGCAGTCGAATAGCGGCAAGTGATAAGTATTATTTCATTGTTCTCCACTGGGATTGATGTCTAGAATTAAACCTTTTTAACTTAAGAGTTGTGGAGGAAAGTAAAATTCAAGTGTTGGTTGATTTGGGTTTGGATTTTTGTGAATATGAAAATGAAATGAAAATAATGGCTTAGGTGAAATGCGAATGAAGAAGATGTTAATCATGCAATAATGGTGAATTGAAATTCATGTTTCCCTATTCTAATGAGTGCTTCCGCACCCAGTGATTTATGTTGAGCCCAGCTTTCACTGTGGTTCTTCATACTGAGTTTTGGGCAACGCATGCATTAGTAAGGTTATTCCTAACTCCTTAAACATGAGAGAGACCTCGCATTGACCTAAAGTACTTTACTGGTCCTTCCCATAGTTCTCTCTTTCGAGTTGCTGGGGGTACGTGGGTAGTTAATTGACGTATACTTAACGCAAAAATGCAACATCATAATATTCAATCACCCGTAGTCCTAACATGCATTCTACATACTAATTTCAACCCATAAGTTTCAAATGCTGAAATATAGTTATGAAATTTTCTATGCCACAACTACTCCTACTATAATAAGAAATAAAGTGAAATGGTGCGATTGTTGTAGATTGGCAGTCTCCATTGTCAATGGTTTCTACACCTTCCAATTGTCCTCCTCAACTGTTGATTGCTCATTAAATAGGGTCGAATTACTTGGTGAGTAAGTTGGAATGATTTTGGAATGTCTTCATCAATGCTTGATTTCTTGATTTATGCTGGGATTTCCTTGTTTACACTGGATTTCATGCCAATTGATTATCTGTTCTTTCCCTGTCGGTGTGAATGCCTTATATCGCTTTTGTATCTCTCTTTGTTGCATTCGATAACAGATTCTATCTTCAACATCTTAGTTTTGCATTTCTGCATTGCATAAATGTATATTAGCGCAATTTATTCTTCCTTTCATGCAGAAAGTACAATGCTAACCTTTCTAATGCTAAATAGCGGATGCGTTCGACTTCTAACAGTTTTATTTGTCTTTTTGCTTTTAACTATTTAATTATTCCCCCAAACCTTAGATGAATGCTAAATATATAACCCTAATTGATGCTCTATTTGAGAGCTATCATCAACTCCTCAATTTCCTTCATTTCTTTTGTTCCTTGAGTCTTATTACTTTTCATATTTTCAATCTTATTTGTATATACGGTAGTTGAAGGTGCATCTAATGCAGTGGTGAACACATCAGTAGAAATGTTAACCTTTCAACGACAGGAATTTGATGAACTTGTTCTCTACATATTAAAAAACTAAAGTAAGAATATACTACAGTATGACTAATATAGAAATATCAATTCGATGTAATACCTCCTCCACTATTATTACATATCAATTAATAATATCATAATCATACCAATTACAAGTAACACAGTACATGCCCACAAAATAATGCAAGTTTTCTTACTCTTCAGTAACAATGTAGTATTGAACACTAATTTCACCAACAATAATAAAGTCGACTATAACTTCAATACAATTTCAAAAGCCCTTTAAAGATGAATCAAAGTTGTAAATCACAAATACTTAATACCGTATATACACATGTCACACATCAAACCTTACAAAAGTCTAAATATCATAATTCGACAATATTAGACATACAAATCAAAGAACTCTCTCAAGTACCTTTTGAAAACTATAAATAAACCCATCAAACAGTCGCATATAAAGTAACGAAACTGTAACCCAAATCCCTCGAAATACTATATTTCCTAGTAAAAAAATCCGAAACAAACTCATATTATATAGTATACATATCACAATCCAGCAAAAAAGTACGGACTTAATCGATTTCAGTAGTCAAACAAAAAAAAGAAGAGAAACTCATGGATAATTAACCATTAAATACAATATACACCTGGCCAAGAAACTCTCCGAAATACATAGAACTCATTGATTAAAATACAATCAAAGTCAAAATAAAACAAATTATTATTATTATTTGTCGAAAACATAGGGGAGTTGAGAAAAAAATATTCATACCATTTTAATCAGACGATTTTGGAAAGCTTGGTTTGAAAAACGAATTCCATAAGGTATGGAGAAAATGATTTCGTGAAGAAATTTTGGGAGAAAAATAGAGGCAAAAAATTCTTGAAAAAAATGTTGAAATGAGGTTGAAGAAGACGAAAATAGTGACACACAAATTTAGGGAAAGAAGTTGAAATTTTTTTACAAATCTTCTTTTTTGTTAATAATAAATATGAAATTGTAACAAATTTTATTTAATGAGGAGGATATGAATGTAATTATCTAATAAAATGAATTAAATAATTCACTAATGAAAATTAGATTTGTTAATATTTTGTTTGGATCCTAAATGTGTAATTATTTTCTAAACTTAACTTAGTTCTAAAAAAGCTCAAATAAAATTTAGATTCCATAAACATTTTTTATATTTATTTTTTTAAAATCTAATTTACAACAGCTATTTCAACTTAATGATTTTTTTTTTCTTTGATGTTTATATTTCATCTCTAAAAAGTAATTTCTAAAATTTATTCTCAAAAAAAAAAAAAAAAAAAAATTTTAAAATTTTGTTTTGCATTTTAAAATTTAGTTTTGATTTAAATACATCTTTAGTGAAGATGAAATTATTTAAAACCCGTTTGATAACCATTTCATCTTTCATTTGTACTTTTTATTTTCTATTTTTAAAAATAAGTGCATTTGGTAACTAATTTTCTTTTTAAATTTTAAAATTGCAAAAACGTTTTTCAAATAATAAAGAAATGCTAATAAAATGTTGTTTTTATGCAAAAAAAAAAAGGCGCTATTGGTGGGGATTGAACCCTCAACCAAATGCAAGTTTAGAATGTAATACTTTTTTTTTTTTTTTTTTAGAATTATTTAGAATGTTATACATATTTTAAGTAAAGTATCAAAATGTTTAGAATTTGTTTCTATAGAAAGTTTTTTTTAAAGTTTTTTTTTTAATTTTTTTTTTTTTTAACTTCATTTCTCTATAAAATTATAAATTTGGTTTATATTTTTGCTTATATTAAAAATGACTAATATCATTGAAAAATTAAATTTATTATGAAGACCAATTTTAAAGCTTTTTGATAAATAAAATGAACAAAATAATACTTTTTAAAAAAATAATTTTTGAACAAATAAAGATTCAAACCAAATATTAAAAAAAAAAAAAAAAAACTCAAAAGAGCACTAAATTTGTTATTTAAGGTATTACTGTTGAAAACAATTTTAGTGAATAAAAATTTAAGTAATATTTTATGATTTTTTAATTACATGGCTCAAGTAATCTATTGGATTAATTTTTCATGACCATATATTATAAATAATATTTCCTATAAATATATGTAGAATTTTTCTTAGGAATAGGCCAAATTGGAAAAGTATTTATACTAGACAAAAAAAAAAAAATAGCATTCATAGTTATAGGTATTAATAATTATACGCTATTATTAATAATTATACGGAATAATTAAATGGTATTATTAATAATAATACTATATTTATACACAATGCTGTACTAAATAACATATAATATTATATTAATAATACAAAATATTATATTAATAATAAAATAATACTGTGTAATGAGTATTAATAGAAGCGTATTTTTTTACTGTTAATGAAATATTAACCTATATCTGCAATTATTTTGTGAAATTGAACTATCGAGGATAATTTTCCATATATGTATTATAATATGCATGTCTTTTGGATATATTAGTTTTTATTAATTTTCTTAATTTTATTGAATTTTAAGAATTAATAATATTTTATTTGATGTATTAAATAAATAATATCATTAAATTAAATTTATTTTATTGAAAATAAAAAGTAATAAAATGTTGTTTTGTTATTAAAAAAAAAACATTTAACAAACATGTTTTTGGTTTTTAATTGGAAAATAGTACACAAAATCAAAAAACGGTTATCAAACATTTGTATTTTTCAAAACAAAAATTTAAAAATTAAGGCCATGTTTCATAACCATTTCATTTTTTATTTTCTGTTTTTGTTTTTTATTTTTTAAAAACAGGTTTGTTTGATAACTATTTTTTTTTTTTTAAATTTTAAAAATGTTTTTAAATTATTAAAAGAATTCTAAAAACTAAAAAAATTAGGTTCGGTTTGATAACTATTTTATTTTTTATTTTTTTTTTAAGATTTAAGTCTACAACAACTATCTTACCATATGTTTTTCTTACTTAGACATCTACATCTTACCTATATTTGTAGAAACCAAACCAAAATTTAAAAATAAAAAAAGTAGCTTTCAAAAGTTTATTTTTGTTTTTGAAATTTAGTTAGCATTCACCTACTTTTTAAAAGAAAAGATGGTACATTATAGGAAAGATGTAACAAATTAAAGGAAATTTTAGTAAAAATAAGATTGAATTAAAAAAAAAACTAAAAAAGAACATCAAATTGTTATCAAACGGGGTCTTAGCTTTTAAAAATTAGTTTTTGTATTTTGTCCGGAAAAGTGATAAAAACATACTACAAATAAAGTTTGAACCTAGAAATTTGAGGTTTATTAGATCAATAATATTTTAATTTTATTTAATGAAATATTAAAAATAATAAAATATAATTTTTTTAAAAACTGAAAGTTGTTATCAAACGTACGACCCGACTTTCTAAAATATTCTAATGGGGTGTTACGGGTACATGCATTTAAAATCCACAAAATTGGTTTAATAATCACATGCAAATTCAAACAAAAAACTCGTAAAATCATGAAAACACAGCTAATATGTAACGACTCGAAAAATCCAGCTAGACTTTAAGGATAGTTACCACACATATGCATTAAATACATCGACTCGAATAAATTAAATAAAGCTCAATTTTCGAAAAAATAATTAAAATCTCATTAATTATAATTAAATAGTTTGACAAATTCATCTTTAATACAAAATAGAGTTTAAACTTATAAAAGTGCGGATTACATTTATTGTCGTCCTAAGTCTAATGCAGAATAAATGACTTAAAAATGTGCCCATGATCTCTACCGTTCGTCTCAGTCAACCACCTCGGCATGCACTAATACCTGAAAAAAAATGTTAAATAATAAAAGGGTGAGTATATCGAAATATACCCAGTAGGATATTCACGCTAGCAGTCATACACAGTTTGAAATATACAAATACAAGTATAGATAAATACCACTTAAAAACTAAACATGCTCAATGACCTTAACCTCTAATTTTCTTTAGTCCAAATAGGTTCATTGACCTTAGCCTTATGCCAAAACTTTAACTTCCTAAGTTAAAACTAAATAAAATTACCACATCATTTCGATCCAAACAAGCTTAGCAACATTAACCCTAAAATAACTGGCAATCACCACCCTCACATTTCCATTTTGATCCAACTCACACAATATAAATAGTTAATCCAAACAAGACATTTAAAATAAATAGCTACAATTACCAAACATGACATACCCATACATGTCAAAACAAAGATTATAGAACATATCGCACCCAAACATGTTATACAAATAAAATAAAGAGTGTCATTTACCCTTGACAATAATAGGGGTATTTATCATCCATCGTGACTATCAAGGCCGCAAAAGCAACAATATGAAAGTAGAGGATCAGCAAATCCACCAAATATATTTACAAGGATTAGCAAACCTAATTAATTGATATCGCATAGACCAGTAAGTCTACAAAAGCAAGAATAGGGGTATAGATCATCACTCGAGACCAGTAAGTCCGCAAAAATAAGAATAGGGGTATGGATCATCCCTCGGGACTAGCAAGTCCACAAAAATAAGAATAGGGGTATGGATCATCCCTCAGGACCAGCAAGTTCACAAAAATAATAAAAGGGGTATTTATCATCACTCGGGACCAGCAGGTCCGCAAAAGCAACAAATAACTAGCATGGGCCATTGGCCTACAAGCTATGGCTCTCCCTACTAGGAACTCATTAAAAAGATAAAGACACTTAGGTCCAAGCCTAGACTACACCAAGTCTATCAACACATACTAGCTCTAGCATCAATTCCATTAACTACATCATACCGACTATCAAAGTATAGTCCAACTCGTTCTTAGAAAACATCAATTCTTATCACTAATCAGGTCTATTACAGCAAAAATACTTATCAATCATTAAAAAAACATCACGAGTCAGTCTCGTCAACTTTTTCTTAACAACCGAGGATTTTCCTCACCACCCAACAAAAATCACTAAATGCTTAACATTACAATCTAATCCAAAACAATAACCTTTTAAAATTAACATCTCCTCCAATAATGATAAATCATTTATTCAATCATGATTTAGTCCAATATCAATTATCTCTTAATATCGATTCCACATCCGACATCCTAACAATGCCAACCGGTTCCACAATCGATACAACTATTGTCAATTATCTCGATCCAATAAAATAATACCTATCAGAAACAACACATGAAACTCTTAAAGAAACTTAATCGATCCAAATTCTATAAGCACACACCTCTAATGGCTACGATTGCCTTTCAACATAAAATACAGTTTATAAATCCATCAGGAACAAGCATCTCAGACAACTAGTCCAAAAATAAGATAAATATCTAATAAGCATTTAAATAAAACAATTATTGAACTATCATGGTCACGTGTTGCCACAAACCCCAGAAAAGATAAAACCCTTACCTCACCAAATGACCTGACCGAACACCACTCCGAGCAACTCGAGTGAACGATCTACCAAAACAATAATATTGATCTCGCACACAAAACAATATCCAGTACAGAGTCAATATACATAATTGACTAAATAGAACACAATACAATTAAAGAGTGAATTTTACCCTTAACATGTAAAGTGAGGCGCGACACACGATGATATCAAAAAGAACGAAAGAACCCGACTACAAGATCTTGGCCTTCTCGTATACTCCCAATTGGACTAACACAACAATTTTGCAGTCTTTTTTTTTTTTTTTCTGGCATTGTGAATGTCTCCAATATTCATGAAGTTGGCCATTAAAACCCACGGTTCAAATGTCCTAAAAGTCTTGAAGAGGTGGAGGTTATTTTTTGAATAACATCAATGGAATCTTCAAAGTTTTTATTTAGGAAATTTGAATAAAAATATACGCTTTAAATGTCTTCCCATTTAAGTTGGAAAAAGAAAATATATTAGAAAATTTATTAGAAACTTTTATGGAAACATTTTTGTTTGAAAATCACAAATTTCGTTTACATATTTCCTTTTTGGCCAAATGCTTAATTCTTCCAGCATTAATGACTAGCTAATCAAATAGTCGTCGTCGTCCTCATCATCATCATCATCATCACTATATCTCTTTAATATATTGAAGTAAAGACAAAAACATTAAGGAATAAATAGTATATTTGACTTAGTTCTCATAGTTAATATTTTTTGCATTTAACCATTTAATTCATATACGAAAATATAAATCTTAAAATATTTTTTAAAATGTGGGTCATTACATGATAGCTCGACAAGCATATAAAACCATGATTTGGGATCCCGATAGTTCAAAATGAAATACAATTCAATAGAGTTTAAAACATGAAGTTCGACATGAACTAAAAACAATGCAGAAAAGAAATGACGACACCGTGTCCACCATGATCGATGCAGCTCCCAGCCTAGCCACCTCGAAATGGATCAGTACCTGAAATGTAAGGGGTGAGTATATCGAAATATACCCAGTAAAGAGCCCTACCATAGGGTTAAGCATGAAAACAGAAACAAGTTAGAAGATACGACAACTGAAGCTAAGTGCCTTGCACATGCGTACCTGGCCCCCAGGCCGGTCACGGGCAAACAATGTCAAACGACGGCATGCAAGCTGTGAGCAAGATATGGCTAAATGCCGAGCAATCATCTGACCAATGTCAGGGGAGGACTACGAGTGAGGAAAACACACAAGTTCCCTAAATCTCGGGTCAAAACACGTCCCATACCGTGTCTGAAGAGACAAACACAATTGTCTCGGGGTAGCCTGACCTTGTCAGAGACCCACAAATTTGCATCAACGAAGACATACATGAATGCCTTGGGGTAGCCTGACCTATCAGGGACTCGACATGCTGTGCTCGCAGAGACATACAAAAATGTCTCGGGGTAGCTGACCTATGCCAGAGACCCACCACGCTTTCGCTACGCAACTCTAATAGCGTATCAACAGAGACATACCCAAATGCACTGGGGGTAGTCTGACCTACATCAGGGACCCACCACACTCCCGCTGCGCAACTCTGATAGCGTATTCGCAAGGCATACACAAATACCAATAAAGTAACCCGACCTTGTTGGGGAGGACTACGAGTGAGGGAACCACACAAGATCCCTAAACCTCGGGTCGAGACACGTCCCATACGGTGTTCGCAAAGACATACAAAAATGTCTTGGGGTAGCCTGACCACTGTCAGAAACCCATCACGAGTGAGAAAAACATAAAGAATCCCTAAACCTCGGGTCAAGATAACGACACACAAGTCGTGTCAGCAAGGGCATACTCGAATGCCGCTAATGTCACCTGACCCTATCAGGAAAAGCCACGAGTGAGGAAAACTGTAGGGTCCCTAAACCTCGGGGTAGGGGCGTCATCTGCTAACCCTAGGGAGAGCTCTGCTTATGGCTGGAATTTAATGAGAGGGAGAGAGAGGAAAACCATTTCCTTTTTATATAAACATTCTTTTCCATTTTTAAGTTGTATTTTCAAAACCCCTAGGAAACCCTAACTTTAATTTCCTTAAATAAAATTCATATGCCCAAAATGACAATTAAGCCTTAGTTATTTCAATTAGCACACATATAAAATAGTTAAGATTTATTTAAACTAAAACAACTCAAATATATGTTTTTAAATATTTTTAAGGTGTTACAAAACACATTTTTAATTTTTAAAAAATAAAAAATAAAAAATAGTTATCAAACATGTATGATTTTTATTTTTTAAAACCAAAAACTAAAAATGAAAAACAAAAAGCAAAATGGCCAACAAACCAGACTAAATTATTATCAAATTAAAATTTAGTTTTTCATTAGTTTTAAAAGTAAATTTTGTATTTAATCAAATTCTCAAAATATGATTTGATTTTCTTTTTGTGTGAATACTAACTAAAATTTATAAAGTAAAACAGTAATTTGAAAACTAGTTTTTTAACTTTCATATTCTTGTTTAGTTTTCAAAATATAAGTAAAATATAGAGACAAAAGTAATGAAATTCATATGTTAAATTAGTAATTGTTAAAGTGTATATAGAAAATAAAGTAATTGTAAACTTAAAATTTAAAATCCACAAATAAAAAATCTAATGGTTATGAAAAGAGATCCAAGGATTTTCAAAAGGAGCTTCAATGTTCCATTAGACACTTTATAAAATGTAGGGACTCATTCATCACAAAAATGATGGTTTAAATCCTAGAAAGCAAATTTTTAAATTATATCTTGATATGATAATAGTAGTTTAAGTGGATAGAGAGCATTCAATATTGATGTGAAGTACTAGTTTACATTTTCCTTACCAAGACGAACATTTCCCATGTCTTCCAAAGCCTGCAATTGACTTCAATATTATCTTTTTTCTTTTTTCTTCTTTATAAAAAAATTCGCAACTTGCACATATTGACCCAAAATTATGTAATGATGGCTCAAATTTTTATTAATATTATTATATTTCTTTATTATTATTATTATTATTTTTTTTTTTCGTTTAAGAAATCATTTTACAAAATACATCTTAATTGGTTTCCTAAGATGCAATATTACTCAATATTTACAAATGTTTTAACACTATCACTAAAGTAGAAATTCTTCCGAACGTTGCATGAAAAATTGA
Source organism: Sechiopsis laciniata (assembly GCA_037833695.1). Lineage (NCBI taxonomy): Eukaryota > Viridiplantae > Streptophyta > Magnoliopsida > Cucurbitales > Cucurbitaceae > Sechiopsis > Sechiopsis laciniata. The sequence continues at coordinate 1,771,633 of JBBMKA010000020.1, read as the reverse complement.
TGGAAAGCCACGACATGGCAATGACTCAAAAACACTTTTTTCTGAAATAGTTCTTAAACAACGATATCTGAATATGTATACTTTTTGTCTAACATTCTAACTATTTACTTTTGACACTAAATTTAAAAAATATCCAACGGTAGATTGATTTTTTCTTAATACATTATTTTCTCTGGATAGAAAATAAAATTTGAAAAAATAGGTTAAATTATTCAAAATACCTATAAACGTCAAAGTAACACTTTTTATAGTCGAAAAATAGAAATCACCCAATGTATAACTATTTGGCTTATTATTTGGTTTCGCCACGTATCTTAAAGAATTTAGGTTTATCCCAAGGTTCAAACTTGAGAAAAATAGTAAATTTCAAATCTAAGACCTCTAAGAAAGTATAAATTGAAAAACTCAAGGCTTCTACCAATTAGACTGCACTTTAAAGACTATATCGAGTAACATTTTAGCCATTATTGTTATAAAAATACCATTCTAAGTTCCTAACACGTTTTCTTTTTTCTTTTTTGTTTTGAAAGTCAATATGGTATTACTAGACTAAAAACATATTTATTGATACCATAGTAGGTTGATAAGAATTGTTCTATTATATATACAACGTGTTCAATTCATTCCGATGTCTATGACCAATTATTCCACCCATTATAAATTCTCATTTTTTTAATATAAAATAAAACATCTACCAATTCTCACAATTATATAAATTTTCAAGTTGGCTTTGAAAAAAGTCATTATATTTATAAGTCCGCCATCTTCCTTCCCTATATATATACTCCCAATCCTAATTTGTACACATCCCCATAACCAAGTTCTCTCTTTTACAAAATACACATAGTCATTTTTCTCAGCCATGGCCGACAGACAGCCCTATCTGAACGGCAACTTCTACGGCCCCTCCGTGCCGCCGCCGACCAAAACCCACCGGAGCCGCCGCATCTTGTGCCACATTTTGAAGGTGTTCATTGGTTTTATAGTCGGAGTTGGCATTCTAATTTTGATATTAGGGCTTGTGTACCGGCCAACAAAGCTGGAATTCAATGTCACCAATGCTAAACTCACCCAATTCAACCTCACCAAGAATCCAAACTTCAGCGACAATCCAAGGATGACATCTGGCCATCAGCTCCACTACAAATTGGCTGTCAGCGTCGCGGTCAGAAACCCTAACAAGCGGTTCAACGTGTATTACGACGTAAACGATATGGTTTTGGTTTATAAGAACCGGAGGGTGGAGATGCAGCGGCTGCCAGCTTTCTTCCAAGGAAGCCGGAGCGCAGCCGCTGTCCTCGGGAACAAAGTGTTCGAGGGCCAGCGGCAGGTGTTTCTCACCGGGGATGAAATTCTCGAGTTTAACTCGGAGAAAAGTTTGGGGCTTTACTCGATTGATCTCATGTTCTTTCTCCGGTTGAGGATGAAGTCCGGTGGGGTGGTGTTGAACTTGAAGCCTGAGGTTTACTGTGGATTGAAGCTCCCTTTGGTTAAACCTCAAGACTCTTTTGTTTTCTTCCCCAATACTGCTTGCCATTTCAAATTCTGATTTCTCTTCCATAAATCCATTCTTTGTGTGTATTGCTATTTTGATTCTCATGTTTTTATTTTTTTGGTACTTGTAATTCTTTTTTTTTTTTTTTTCCCATTGAATAAATGTTGTGGCGAGGAAACTCCACTATTATACCTTTGTCTTTATATCAGTGAATAAATATACATGGCTATAGTTATAGATGTATGTTAGAGCCAAGCTAGATAAAGTTTAACATAGTCTAATTCATTCTTATTTTTATAATTTTTTATGATACCTTCAAATTATATTTACAAAAATAGATGAAAAAAAAATAAATAATAAAAAATGCTGAGTAAGAAAATTTCAAAATGCCCGCATTTTATCTTCTGTCCTGAGTAAAAAATATGGCTATATAACGTCCTAACTATATGTAATTCACCGCCAACAATATCATAATTAACTAATATAAAACATGAATTTGTGATTAAAAAAGAAAGTTGTGGCTTCAAAATTTTCATCTTCAAATATTATTAAACAAACAAAAAAAAAAAAAAATGTGTATCCATGTGCTACCAAACTAATGCTGGTTACTTAAGTCGAAAATAAGTCCCTAAAGTCTCACTATTGATTTAATGGAAACTCAAAAAATTAGTCAAAATCTAAAAAATACTTATAAATATGACCACGTCATAAAAATATAGCAAATGTACGTAGTCATTGGTACTAATAAGTATTATCACGTAATTTCTTATAACACTAATATTAATAATGAGTATTTATAATACATAATACTGTATTAATGGGTATTTATAATCAAGTATTAAAACGTAATAATAATTATGTATGCAAATGCTTTAGAATTGTCCTACATTTGTATTTAATTTGTGGAAGAGCCCATTTAATACAAATGCGATAAATTAAATTGGGATTTTCTCATCACTTTTCTCCGTTGTATAGGTTTCTAGAAGTGTTAATCAGTCGGTCGGTATTGGTTTTCAGTGAAAATTGACACCGAACTGACCATATCGATTTGCTGAAAAATGACACAGAGTCGATCGGTCAGTAGGATCGGTTAAGTCGGTCAGGTCGGTCGGTTAAGTCCGTTAATTTATTTTATTTTATTTTCTTTTTTTAATTAAAAAAATATTCATCATATAATTTTTTACTAAAATTTAAGAATTAATTTTAATAATTTGAATGTCCTCAATAATTTTTAGAAACACATTTAAATTTAAGCTAATTTTGTAATAATTTAACAATAATTTTAATTAATTATATTAAAAATATTAATATTTTATAAAGTCGGTTAATCGAACTGACCGACCAACCGATAAATTTTTTATTAATTTTTTTTAACCGACACCGACCGGCATAAACTTGAAAACCGACCGATCGCCCTCTTTTCGGTCAGTTTCGATCGGTCAATTGGTTTTCAAGGAATGTATGAACACCCCTAGGTTTCTGTAAGAAATGGGTCAAATGGATGTATGCTTGTCTGTCTACAGTCAGTTACTCTATCTTGATAATTGGCCGTGTAGGGACCCGACCCAAACTAGGGTCTAAACCTAAGTCCTTAACTCTAAATGCACGAAAACGATGTTCGACGGCTAGAGCATGTATAAAAACTAAACCTCTTTAAAACAACTACATAAAGACCCAGTTTATAAAACGTTAAATTTAATAAAAGAATCATAGGGTACCTAGGAGTCAAAACATAAAAACTCGATAAACATGTACAACTTATTATGCTACTAAATAGTTCATGCAGAAAGAATAAATTAAATGACTCTAAATAGAATAATGCAGCGGGTCTCATGGTACAATCTCGTAGTACCTATGGTATTCAACAGTGGAAATGGTGAGTTTTGCAACTCAGTAAGGATCCCCCAACTAGGGATAAAGACATGCACCAAATCTTAAGCATTAACAACCAAGCAGGATCAATACCACAATCAAAGGGTTATCATAACTCAAACTCCTGGGTAACAGATCGGGAAACTCGTCCTTAACTTGTACCACGCAAAGCAGTCTAAAGGTTGAAAGTTAAAGACCAACAGTCCACAAGAGTCCACTGACTCTAGGGAAATTTGGGAAACCTACTTTAGGCCTAAGGATCTAGCAAGCAGAGCAACCTGTTGGCCAATAGGCCTCTTACTCGCGGTGAGTGGTAGATCTGACACGACTCACCAAGGGCATCGTAGCTCATACCACATACCTAAAGGGTTCCCTAGGCTACTAGTAGGTAGTCGTCAGGGCTGTGAGCCTGGTCGGCCGACCATCCACGGATGTCCTAAACTGCAAGGGTATTGTCCCAAAGCTATAGTGTGAGCCTAGAATCCACTAGAAGCTCCTAAAAGTAAAAAAAAAAACTCCGAGCCCTAAAATGAACAAATTGGTCAAAACTAGCACTTAGACCATCAAAATCAGATCCAGAATACCAACATTACCTAATCGTAAAGAACCTCGAAAATCATGCCCAAGTGACTCTTGACGACTACGCGCGCCTCTCAAACTTGACTCGAAGAACAAAGAACGGCTCGGATCAAATTTGATGAACAGGAAAGTTAATGGGTAAAAAATATAGTCAAAGTGTCATAAAATCTTAACTAACAAATTTATACTGGAAACCAAACACCCATTAACTTCTAGCCAAACACATTTTACATCTCAAACCAAACAGTCACTATACCCATAACCAAATAGCCTTAATCCAAATTATAAATAACTTTGAACTCGCAAACAAACACTCATCCACATTTTAAATGAATTGAAACCACTAGCCCAAACAACCTTTAATCCCATTTAAAATGACTTTAAACCTCAACCAAACAAGGATCTTCTTCTTCATTTGGGTGAAACCTAAAATAAAAAAACAAGAAGGGAAGAACTCACCTTCTCCGGTGACTTCATTGCGGCGGTACGACGACGACATAGATTAAAATCCATGGCAACTGAAGGTTGCTCGGAACGAACCCACGACGAGCTGCAGAAGGCGGCTCGAACCCACCTGAATGAAACTTCAACTAACGACGCTGCTGCTCGACACTACAACACTTCAACCAACGACGAACAAGGCTCTCCACACATCAAACTCACCGAAGACCAGCCATACGATGATGGAGAGTTCTCCGATCTCAACGTAGAAAACCACGATGACCTAAAGACAACAACGATGAAACCCGCCACCTCAACGACGACAACTACTCCTTCACGCGCGATTTCTAATGACAAGCTACGATTTTTGCGGTAGTGCTCAACGACAATAGACAGCAATGGAGGCGCAAACCTAGGCGGCTGGTCGAAAAAATCAACAAGGTGGATGTGAATAGTAAAATGACCTAAGGATTCTCAAATCTCAATTTTTTTTAAAATATCTTAATGAAAAAGATCTAAAATGCTCCCATGCCTTTCCAATAACTTCAAAATTTTCATCACCTACAAATAACTCCATATCAATCATAAAAAAAACACACTTCAAGTGGGGTTATAACAGGCCGCCTTAGAGGTGAGATCCTTGCTACTCGTGGTATTCGACAGGGGGCCTACTCTCTCATTTTCTCTTTGTCAATGCTATGGACTACTTATCTAGGCTTCTCGACAAAGCTTTGGCTGAAGGTATTATTCAAGGGTGCACTCTAAGGGACCTGCAAATGACGCACATTCTGTTTGTTAATGATATTGTGTTTTTATATGTGTATGATTCTGAGAAGCTGAAAAACCTGAGCTTGCTTGTTAAGATGTTAGAGGCTTTTTCTGGCTTAAATATCTTTGCATAAATCCACAATTACGGGGGTCAATCTCAACCTATCTGAGCAAAATGATTTGAAGGATATGTGGAGGTGCCCTCGGGAAAGCTTGCCTTTTCCTCATCTCGGTATGCCTTTCGGGGTAACCCTAAAAGTATGGCCTATTGAAAGTCAATCGTTGAGAAAATTGATAGGAAGTTTGATGCTTTGCAATATAGATTCTTATCTAAAGGTTGCCATTTAACGCTCATTCAGGAGCCTTTTAACTTGGCTTTGTTGGGAAAGTGGTCTTGGCATTTTCTTCTCTAAACCTAATGCTCTTTGGAGGAAGGTGATATACGCTAAATATCGTCCTATGGACTTTGGTCAAATCCTCTCAATTTGTAGATATAAGACTCATCACTCTCCTTGGTTATCCATCTCTGCTTTAATTGATAAGGTTGGCAGTAAAATTCGATAGAAAATCAACAACGACACATCCGTCAGTATGTGTACATGGGTTGGATTGAAAAAGGTTTTCAACCCAATCCAACCCGATTAAAGAGACAACCCAACCCAACCCGACTCTTATATTTTCGGATTGGGTTGGGTTTGGTTATCGGGTTCATCAATACATTGCAAAAATAAATATATTTTTTTTATCAAATTAGTCATAGGATACATAAACAAAATACAATCTCCAATCATTATCATAACAAGTTAATGAAATGAATATAAATATTAAATATGCAAAATATTCAATCACAAGTCACTCACTATTAGCCCTACCATTATGGTTCATATAGAAGATCTCAACTATATAACATAAAACAAATAGAAAATTAAAAAAATAAAAATAGATGACATAATTTTAATATATATATTTTTTTCTCATGATATATATATATATATATATATTATAAAGACTTTAAAAAATATTAAAAAATATTGAAAAATAAAAAGTCTAACCACAATAATTAAATAAAATAAATATACATATAATCTAAATAATTAAATAACATAATAATTATGTTATAAATAAAAAAATATTTTTTTAAACTAAATAATAAATTCGGGTTAATTGGGTTGAGTTAATTTTAGGCAAACCCTTAACCCAACCCAACTCATGAAAATTTCATGATTTTGAATCCAACCCAACTCAACCCGTCAAATTGGGTTGGGTTGGTTCGGGTTAATTGGGTTGTCGGATTGTTTGAACACCTTTATCGGTCAGTTTTTGGTTTGATAGGTGGTGTCTAGATGGCCCGTTGTACTCCAGTCAGGCCTATTACTTTGCTCTCACAACCTAAAAAATGGCACGTTTGATGAAGCTTGGAACCCAGAGGAAGAAGCTAATTGGAATCTTTTCCCCTCCCGTCCACTGTTTGAGCGTTAATCTCTTAGATGGAATGTGTTGAATGTTCACTGGGACCATCCTTTGTCAGCTATGATGATGTTTTGATTTAGGACTCTCCCGAGACTTCTTTCTTGGTGGCTTCTCTCAAAGCTATACTTCATTCTCCTACGGGGTGACTACCCCCTTACGCCCAAGTTTTGGTGCTTTGCTATTCCAAAAAATGTGAAGGTTTTTTTGTGGATATGTTTTAACAGAGGCACTAATACTTTCGACATGATGCAAGAGAGGAATCCCTCGCTCGTTTTTCAACCAAACTGGGGCTCCTTTTGCAAAAATAGCGAGGAAACCTTAGATCATACTTTCATCGAGGGTGAATTGTTGCATCCTTTCTGGCATAGGTTTCTTCTTTATTTTATTCCAGGTGATATCCAGCAAGTTTAAGTTTTTGTAGCGGAGAAGATCAACGTTCATGCAACCACGCTGAAGAGGATGCTACAAAGTACTATTTTGGTGGTCTTTTCTGGGTCATTTGGAGAGAGCGTAACGTAGAACTTTTCAATGCAAATCACTCCAACAAGCCTTTTTCTGTTTTATAGGATACTGTCATTGTTTTGGTAGCCTCTTGGTGTAACAAATCCTCTTTATTTCATAGTAACGACCTCGCCTCTAACGCTTTGAATTTTTCAGCTTTTTTGTAAGAGACTCTTTTCGGTTGGTGTATGCTCCTTGCTTAAGACTGTCCCTCGTTGATCTATGATATCATATCATTTTCCAAAAAAAAAAAAAAGTGAATGCTTACAAAAAAATATGTATAACTCACTGAAACTCGTTTTAAATTACTACGCAAATAACTTATCTAAACTAATAAACGTACTTAAAAACACCCAAATTTTTATTCTAAGGATGGAAAAAACATTTCAATTGTATTTTTTTATTTATTTATTTTTTTTTTTTGAGGAGGTGTAAAATTTCAAATGTTTTAGCTCTCTATATATAGCTAATTAATTTAGTTTCAAATTTGAATATGATTATTCAATTTATTTTGTGTTAAATAAATAAATTGATTTATTTAATTAATCCATTATCACGTAAAATAATTAAGGTGAGATATTAAATTCCCTGATTTAAATAAAATTCATACTAATTAAATAATTATTAGCTAGTTAAATTGTTAAGTGGTTTTTAGAGTGAGTTGGTTATATTAATTGAATTTTATATTATATTTACCGACTTTTCTAACCTATTTAAATGGTCAAAATAGTTAAATAAACTCAGCTTACATTTGGTAAATTACAGTCGTCCTGGGAGTGAAGCACGGTTTTAAAAATATGCTCTCTTTGAAGTCACATGTAGTATTTAAATGTTATAGTACTTTAGAGACCGGTCAGGTAAATCGTCCAACAAATTAATTAAATACCTAGTCTCTTTCATATTTTTTACTTTCATAATGTTTTGTTTTTTGATATTACAACAATTGAGAGTGGAAGATTCGAATCTAAGATATTTTAGTCATTAGATGTATACTAATACTGCTGAGCAAAGACATGAGTTTTGAGAATATGTATGTTAAATTTAACGAGTGGATATAAAATTTATGAGAATTTGGAATTTGTTGATAAGGAAGTTTTGAGAATTTGTGTTAGGATTTGTGCTAGATTTAAAATTTCTGTAAGTATATTAAGTTTTAGTATTGAAACTATAACAACGAAATTATAATTGTTTCAAAAAAAAAAAAAAAAACAACTAAAGGGTTGTTCGCATGCATAGCTAAAAATAGAGAAACTAATTACCACATTTAAAATTATTAGCAAAGTAATTCAAAGGATTAAAATTAAGAAAAAAAGTAAGAAAATATAGATTTAAAAAATATTTGGAATAGAAAAATTTAAACACATAAGCTGTATGCTCTTTGATCTAAACGCCAAATTGGCAATTTCCCACTTCATCTCTTCCTTATAAAAATCCCACCTTGTCTTCAATTTTATTGTAATTGAATTAGCTCTCTTCACAAAAATGTCCGGCCAAGGTTGGTTCAGCACGTTTCTCAGGATCCTCGTCACCATCGTTGTCGTTATCGGTGTCGTCATTTTAATTTTGTGGCTCATGTTCCGTCCCAATAAAATCAAATTCAACGTCACCGACGTTAAGCTCACCCAATTTAACCTCACCCAAAACCAGCTCCTTTTCAACTTGTCTCTCAACATCACCGTCAGAAACCCCAACAGCCGAATCGGAGTGTACTACGACACCGTCGAAGCCGCCGCCGTTTACAAAGGCCAGCCGCTGCAGACCCAGATGCTTCCGCCGTTCTACCAAGGTTTCAAAACCACCAGCGTCCTCCAGCCCAATTTTGTCGGCCGGCAGCTCCTCCTCCTCGCCGGCCAGGGGCTAACGGAGTACAACGCCGAGAAACTCGCCGGCGTGTTCGATGTCGACGTGGAGCTTAATCTTCAGATCAGGTTGAAGTCCGGCGGCATTAGGATCGGGAAGTTTAAGCCCAAGGTGAATTGTGAGTTTAAAGTTCCGGTGAGTTCCGATGGAAGTGCAGATGGTTCGTTGTTTCAGTCCGCTGGCTGTCATATTCATTATTTGTAATTTAAGCTGGTTGATAATTATTTTGTTTTTGTTTTTAAAATTTAAAACTATAACAATTATGAAAACAAAAAAATCAAAACCAAAATATGCAACCAAAAAAAAATAGTATATTTTAAAATTTTCTTTTTATTTTTAAAATTTGATTAATACTCACATCCTTTTTAAAAATAAAAAATTATAAAACTATGAAGAGTAATTCAAGGAAAAATAAGTTTAAATTTTAAAAATAAAAAATAAAATAGCTATCACCACACTTATATTTGAATTTGTCTTATTACTGTTTCTGTCGTTAGATTCATGGATTTATTTTATTTTTCATTTCGTTGCTGATGTTATTATTCTAATGTAATTTGATTGTATTTAATTTGGTGATTGCTTATTTTATATTGTGTTGCTTATTTTATATGGTATTATTCTAATGTAATTTGATTGTATTTAGTTTAAGACTATAACAATTATGTAAACAAAAATTCAAACAAAAATATGGGAACAAAAAAAATGGTATATTTTAAAATTTTGTTTTGATTTTGAAATTTTGATTAACAATCACATACTTTAAAAAAAAATAATAATAAATACTAAATAAATATGAGAAAAAATTTGAGAAAACATAAATTTAAACTTCAAAATTAAAAAATAAAAAACTATATGGTTATCAACCCACTAAATGGTTGTTGATGGCATTATTCTAATGTAATTTGATGGTATTTAATTTTGGTGATTGCTGATTATTGTGTTTTCGTTTTCTTTTGTTTTAGATTATAACAATTAAGGTTGAGAGATTCAAACTCATGATTTCTTAGTCGTTGAGTCTACTTGTTGGCGTGTTGGTCGTTTTCTTGTTCATGAGTGTTTTTGTTAATTTGAATAATGAGGAAATGCATAAGGTTTGCCAATTATACAAACAAAAAATATTAACGCATTTTACAATTAGGACATTAAATCATTGATTATGAGGAAGACAAACGTTAGAACAAAGATGGAAACGAAGAATACTAGAATGAACAAAGATTCTTGTTTGCAGTAAAACCTGTAAATTTTTTTTTGGTAATATCCTTTTAATCCCAATGTAGGGTGGGAAAATATTCCATAGGACGGTGGTACGAAAATTGTTATCAAAACGGGTGTAAACAAATTGGTCATTACTAAAAGTTGATAGTCTTTTTGGCAAAATATTAGAAGAACAAAAAATTATAAAGTAATAATAATATACTCCAAATGCTGTAAAAGGGTTGTCCTGTTTTTTTAGTACTCATCTCAATTAAGAAACACTAAATTCTAATGTATCTAGTTACATTCCATTATGTAAGTTCACGTTGCAAGTATAAAAAACTATTAGTAAAATGATGTTATAAATGCTGTTATTAATATCTTTTAAGATTAAATATATTTTCTAATTATAATCTTAATCTTTTTATAGTAGAAATTAAGTCGAAATAGATTATAGTTGTTACAAAAATAAGTCAAAGATGATTCTTTTAAGAGTAAAATTCCTCTAATTCATGTGAGAAACTCTACTTTTTTTAGTACTTATGTGGCTCATTGAATGCCACAAAAAATTTCTTTATAAATAAAAATATCAAAATGTGTATAAATTTTTGTGGAAGTATAGTTCCTCTCTACACATTTGTAGAGGAGTTTTTCTCTTCTTTTAATAGCATTTCTAACTTTTAGAGTTAATGTCATTATAAGTTTTTGTTTTGAGTATATATTGGGGGAAGACGGACAACAAACATTACCTAGAGGGTATCATTGCTCTCAAATAATTGAGAGTCAAATATCGATTCTCGGGATCGAACTTGTGATCATGACGTTAAACTAATTTACAACCAAACAATCAAACCTTTGCGCCACTGAACCATTGTGCAACTAACCCTAAAATTTTTGTTCATTTTACGGTCAATATTGCAAATAAAAAATAATAATCTTAACGGTGTTGAATATCGTTGCAGATCTCCCCTTACAATGAGAAATACTTTAGACAAAATGCTCTCAAGTTATCTGGCTAGCCTTCAATTTTGTTGGGCCAAAAAAGTTTTGATTAAATAGACCTAGCTCGTGAAACCCCAAAGTTTCCCCTATCTTTTCCAGCTTAACTAGCTCATCTTTCTTTCCTCACGGATCGAACCCTCCAAAATCTAACGCATAATCTCTCAAAAGCATCAATTCATCGTTTTGGAAGCCTAAAACAACTCATAAGTATTTATCAACTAAAATAAAAGTTTAATTAAGTATTTACCAGCATATTATTAAATACTAAATAACTTAATAAATTAAAATCAAAACATGCTCTTTATTCAAATTTAATTTCTTTAAAGTGTAAAACAAAAAGTTCAGTCCCTGGCTAAGGATAATTAAAAATATAAATAACCAGTTTCTGAAATGAAATAATATAATTGAAATACTTCATGCCGAATAGAAAATGTTAAGTAAATAAAATTTAGGTTTGTATGGTTCTCTTACTTGGGGAAAAATAATAAGAATGAGTAATGAGAGTTATTTACTAATGACTCATATTTCAAGGTACATAATGCATACATTGCTCAGAATTTGACAAGCAATATCTACGGCCCAACACATAATGAGAGTTATTCAGTAAAAGATCCACATTTCAAAGATTTTTTGTCATGGGAAAAAAATAAAAAGATGGCAACGAGTAATCTATTTAAGTACGTGAAATAATGCTCTATGGATCTAATGGAGAAATATTGTGAAAAAATCAAAATCAAGGGAGGACTTCTTGAATGAGATAGAATGTGCCTCATTTTCTTTATTGATGTACCTTGTAATTTAGGGACGTCAATCATCGTAGTTAACTTAAGCTGGGATGCTGGAAAGATGGACAACTCTTGGGCATGCCTTATTATCAAGAAGTTGTTACACTTTATAAGCCTCCTTAGGTTTTTTTTTCTTCTATTTTCGTCTGGTTAAATTTAATTTTATTTCGGTTGTTTGTTTACTTCAATAAGTTGGCATCGGTTTGGAAGTTGTTGGTGCAGGGCGGATCGAGGGTTCAAGGTTTGGGGGGGCCAATTTTTTTTTCTTTCAATATTCATTAAAAAAAAAAAGCCAAAATTAATATAGGAAAAAAGCTAGAATTTAATTGAAGACAAACAAATTGTTTCAATAAATGAAATTGATTGAAGATAATAAAATGTAACATAATTTGCTATGTATGAAATATTTTTAAGAAGTTATCAAAATTAATATAGGGAAGCCAACAAATTCTCATTCAAATATGTTTAAATTATAAATATTATATATTTATAATTTTGTATAGAAAATAAAGTTTATTATTTATAATAATAGAGAGATATAAAGAATATATATATATATATAGAAATATTCTTTAAAATAGACCTAAAAAAACTATTTTTAAAACTATTTTATATAAAAATAATATAAGTGTTAATTATTTTTAAAAAATGTTTATAAATATATATTTTCAATAAATTTTAAAAATGCATGATAATAAAATTAAAGAAAAACAATAATAAAGAAAGAAATGGAATTATATTTATAAAAATAAAGAAAAAAAAGTATAAATTATATATACAAAGAAAAGAAAGAAAAAAAAATTAAAATTGAAAATATATTTCAAAAGAATAAAAATGTACCGAAAAAAGAGAGAGAGAGAAAGAGGAAGTTAGAAGTGCGTATGAAAAAAGTGACAGAAAAAGCAAAGTAAAAATAAAAAGTACAAGAAAAGAAAAAAAAACAGGGGGCCAACATCCATTATACCACTAGGACAATATAATAAATGAGTGACATATATAGTAATTATAGTATTTTTGTAATATTGAAAAAGATCCGAACTATATTACAGTGACCCGGATTCGATTCCCAGCAGCGGAACTTTTTTAATTCTTTTAATTTGAAATTTATTTTTAATGGGCGGAACAGACCATATTCGGACCCTCCAAAATTTGTTAAAGTTTTAGGCCCGGCCCATTGAGCCCAGAAACTGATTCCGTATGGCCCATTCCGAGGTAACTTTCTCCAGTTCAATGTTGAGATCGAGGAGGATTCATATTCAACAAAAATTCGCAACGAGGACGTTTGAAGCTTTTTTGGTGGAGAAATAATTTTTGTGCTTGTCTTGTTCGAGAAGTATGGCGAGAGATAGCTGCTTGGCTCGAGTGACAGCCGGAGTTGCCGTCGGCGGCGCTGTTGGAGGAGCCGTCGGTGAGGAAAACCCTAACCTAGCATCATTTCAAACTTCCGTTACCTACTGTCTTTTTCAACATCTTTTGTTCTTCCCTGTTTTCTTCTTTTTTGTCCGAGTTACTTGAATTCTATGTGCTTCGATTGTTGTTTAACTTGCTCGATGATTGAACAGTTTTGACAATCAGTGATTGAGTCTTGTTTTTCATTCATAATACCCTAATATAGAGTTTTTTTTATTATTATTTTTCATGTTTAAGCTTGGTTTCTTTTTTAGTTGGATTGTATTACCTAATTTTAATTGCTTAGAATGAGTTCTTAACTTTCCATTGAGATAATTTTGGAAGTACTATGCAGTTGGGGTTTTCTGGATTCTATTGGCTTATTTTGTGTATTCCTCATAAAGATGACTGAATCTTCGTGTTAAAACATGTAGCTCAGCCATTATCCGTTGTGATTCATTCCCAGAATCTACTGACTTTCTGTTCAAAATTTAAACTTCTTTTGTGTGTACCTCATAAAGTTGACTGAATCTTGTATTAAACCATGTAGCCTAGCCATTATTCTTTATAATCCATCCTGGATTGTAATTGACTTTCTTATACTCAAAATTTAACCTTATATAACAATTTACTTTTTAAGTGGCTCTTTATTTGCTTTGCTCTATAAGTTTTCGATCTATAAGAGTGTCAAGCATTATGAACTAGCCAATGCCACTACTTCGAAGCCATACATCTGCTATGAAGCTTTTGTAATCAACAATTTAGGCCATCATCTTTACTTTTGGAGTATCAATCTTGGACGGCATTTTATGTTTTAGAGTTTCCTGTAATCAATGTTGCAATATATTTTTATACTGTCTGAGGAGTATATTTTTATGTTTTTTATGTGCTATACTCTTACCTGTTACAATCTATTCCATCCAAAGTATGATATGTTTTGCTAACGATTCTAGGACTGACTACTTGTTTTTCTCTAGGTGCTGTTTATGGAACATACGAAGCCATTAGGTTTAAGGTATATTATCTTCTCTGATCCAAGCCTTCGAACAATGAGACTTGGAATTCAACCACATCCCTCTATATGTTTATGATTTTTCATTTTAGTAAGTTTCTCATCAAATTATTATGAGACTTGAAACTAATATGAGATTCTAGCTACCACCTCATTAGGAATCATGGGAGACTTATTCCAAAAGGAATTGTGAGAGACTACCCAAGTTATGTTTTACAACAGCATGGGATTGAAATTCACAATCAATTTACTTTGAAGTGAAAACAAAATTACCTCACATTTGGTCTTCTTGGAAATAAATTTCATGAACTTGTTCCATGTATTTTCATTTTCTTTTTATAAACCCCATAGATTATAAGAAATTGGTAATCTTTCCTGAATTGCTACGCCTTAAGCCATTTAGCTCATTCTTCATTTTTACGACGATAAGTTACTTACTGTTTAATACAGATAATAGATGGGAATTGTAATTTCTTATTTGGACTCTCTACTTTTTTTTTATTCAACCATTGAAGGGTGAGAGATTAAAATCACCAATATCTAGAACAGTATTGTGTCTTATCCACTGTGTTAAGCTCAGATTGGCTCAAATTGCTGGGATGTTAACAAATTAGGTATTTAATAGTTAAAGTTGCATTTCCCTCAAGGTCCTAGGTTCGAAACTCATGTGTGACATTAATTTATAGGCACTTCCTATATCTCCATTCTTTCGGAGTCTTCCGGTGTCTGATGTAGTGATGGGTAGTGGAGCGTTTTCAAAAAAATAATAATAATAATAATAGATAAATTAAATAACTAAAATTGCAATTGTTTGTGCAGGTACCAGGACTTATGAAAATCAGGTATATTGGACAAACAACACTTGGAAGTGCTGCCATATTTGGTCTTTTCTTGGGTGCAGGAAGTTTGATACATTGTGGAAAGTCATACTAAATCGCATCTTCCTGTATTTGGATCAAATAATATTGTTCCTGTTTTAGATTTCTTGATTTTCAACATGAAGTTAGTGCAGCTGGTCATTTGTTTATTTAAAAGCTTCCATTTGTGTTAGTAAAAGAAGCAAAGGGTCAATTGATGGTGATATGGCTTCACCCTACTTTGATGCTCTCAAGTTTTGTGCCTTTTCGGTGGCTACTTATGAACAAGTATTTCCTATCAAATTTCAAAAATATTTTAAGTAGTTTTCAAAGCACCATAAATATTCCTTCATGCCTTTTATTTTAAAAATATTACTTCCTAAGGCAGTCCTAGACCTAAGGGTAAACATGGGTTGGGTTGGAGTTCATAAATTTGCAATTAACCTAAAATTAAAGAAGTTCACCATGATAAGCAATGTACTCAATAAATAATCTCTAATGCTCCTTTTTTTTATTCCTAGAAATTTAGGACGAATATTAGCATAAGTAGATTCTTATTGAATATGCAAAATTGAAGTTTACTTAACTGTAAAATCTCATCAATAGGTTTAACGTTTAAAAAATATTAAAAAATAAAAAGTATAACAATAATAATTAAATAAAATAAATATGCATATACATATAATTTAAATAATTAAATAACATAATAATTATGTTATAGGTAAAAAAATATATTTTTTAAATTAAATAATAAATTTGGATTGGTCGAATTAGGTTGGGTTAATTTTAAGTCAATTCTTTGACCCAACTTAATACATGAAAATTTCATGATTTTGAAGCCAATCCAACCCATTTATGTATTTAACCCAACCCAACTTGTCAAATTAGGTTGAGTTGGTTTAGGTTTCTCGGGTTGTCGAGTTATTTGTGCACCCCTACTAGACTTCAAAAGGAAAAAAAATTGTAAATAGTCTATTAGAAAATTAGTATTTAATTCCTATCATTTTAAAAGTTAAAATTTCATAATAGAAATTTGCTAAAACCTAACTATGAAATATCTTAATTTTTGTTTGATAACCATTTTATTTTTAGTTTTTGGTTTTTGAAATTTAAGTCAACAATTACTTTATCATATGTTTTTTTTATATGGATGCCTACATCTTATTTATATTTTTAGAAATCTTACCTATATTCTTAGAAAAAGGAAAAATAGCTTTCAAAAGTTTATTTTTGTTTTTGAAATTTAGCTAGTATTCACATACTTTTTCAATAAAAGATGAATGTATCGTAGGAAAGATGAAATACATTGTAGAAAGTTTAAATAATAAAATTTAAATTTTAAAAATAAAAAACAAAAAATCAAATGGTTATTAAATAGGCTCTTAATACACAACCATTCAGTTTAACCTTTTTCAAATTATAAGAGTTAAATTACAAAATTGTAACTTAAAATAACTAAGTGGATAAAGTACTTATAGCCTTCTTCAAAGGTTGTCAGTTTCATTTTACCTCACATTTTTTAACTTAAAAAAAGACTTGAACTAAAGAGAAATGAAAGAAGAGTCTATGCTAAGTATTCATGCAGCGGCTTGGCAAACCTCCACGATATGCTCTTTTAAAAATCTCAAAATTTAAAATTTACTGGTGAGCTTAATTTTAAAATCTCTCCTTATCTCTTAAATCTGAATCTTCTCTTAAATCTGAATCTTTAGATACATACAGAAACTTTTGAGGACCAAAGTTTATAGTGGAGGGAAGCTCAGAACAAAAAACAAAAGATCAATGTGATGAGAGTTATTCAACGAAAACATTTTCAAGCAGTTAAAATAAACAGTACATTTGCTTTGAAATAATTGATTGTTAATGCAAATTGGAATTTGGTAAGTACTTATAATAGATTTCTGAACTTTCTCAATACATAGCCCTTCCAAACATTCATCCTGATGAATGCCTCAAGGAGTGAAATTAGACAATATATTATAATACAATTCTTTCTTTACAAAGGTTATGAAAGCAAATGCATGAGAAACGAATTGCAATTTCGACCAGAATCAAATCCGAGAAGGAATGAGAGGAATATTGTTCTGAAAATATGCAGAAGCTGCTGCAACTCCACTTCCAAGCCTGATAACCAACATCCTTCAGTATCATCTCCACACCAGCAAGACAACCCAACAGTTGCAACTGAAAAACACAGACCGATCGACATATTAGCCGATAAAATCGAGCAGTTACATTATGGAAATTCATATGTTAAAGGCTGCTATGGTTTCTCATATTTTTAGTTAGTTAAATGTCTTTTCTTATTCAAACATGTGCAACTTTAGAGAGTACATATTCTTGGAATATCTCATGATTGTGTGATTTGAGTTGAAAAATGAAGAATACAAATATTGAAGCAAAATCCCATTTCACATGTTCTTTCTTAAATAATGCCAAATCCAGAAGAACGTGTTCTTTGTGCATGTTCTATTTTGATCACGATAGACATAGACACATTGATCAATACGTATCCACATTAGTAAATGTTTGAAGTTATATGTTTTAAATAAGGTGTTGATTTCGAAACAAAGTCGCTTGTTAAACGAATGATATGTTAAAAGTTCATCACTAGCCCAATGGAGTTTAACTCAATAATTATGAGAGCCGAAATTATCAAGAATACTAATTGGTCCACTTAAAGTAGAAGTCCATATTCTAGAAGTTTCTTGATAAATTTTAAAAGTGTTTAGAATGTTAGATTTATGTGAACATTTAAAGAAAGTTTTAGAAAGTGAAAAATATCTAGATATTTGTAGGATTGCTCTGGACAAATGTGTAGTCCACATTGTCTAGCCCACACTATAAATACTCTTCCACCCCACCACATTTTGTATCCAAGAAGAAGTAAATGTTGTAATGTCCTACAAAGTGTCTTCAAAGAGTCTTAGTAGTGTTAGTCATAAACACTTGTCTTGTAATCTCTTCTAAGTGGTCTTAATATAAAGTGTTGGTGTTTCCCACGAAAGTGTTGTGTTCAACAATTTGGTATCAGAGCCAAGTTGTGATAGGTTGTTTGATCTCTTGAAATTCTCAGTATGCTCTGTGGTTGCAGCTCTGACTGATCTTCCACATCAGAAACGATTTCTTGAGATTGTTAGTGTGTGAGTTTCTTCGTGTCGTGAGTAGTCTGTGACTCTGCAAGTTTGGTGTGGAAAATTAGCTTGTTTGGTATTACTGAGGTACTGCCAACACGATGGGTGATCTCTAAGTCGTCGGTGGAATCAAGAAACTCAACAACAACAACTACAACACGTGGGCAACATGCATGATGTCCTACTTATAAGGACAAGACCTATGAGAGGTCATTGGCAGGAGCGAAACTACGCCGCCAGAGGAGGATGCTAATGGCGCGTTGCAGAAATGGAAAATCAAAGCAGGCAAAGCAATGTTTGCCTTGAAGACCACCGTAGAAGAAGAGATGCTAGAGCACATTCGGGACAACAAAACCCTGAAAGAAGCATGGGACACGTTTGTGATGCTCTTCTCAAAGAAGAATGATACGAGACTACAACTTTTGGAGAGTGAGCTATTATCAATCTCACAATTTGACATGACGATTGCTCAGTACTTCCATAAGGTCAAGTCGATCTATCGGGAGATTACTGAACTAGATCCAAAGTCTGTCATCCTAGAAGCTCAGATGAAGAGGATCATCATCCACGGATTGCGACCGGAGTATAGAAGCTTCGTCATTGTTGTACAAGGATGGCCTACTCAACCATCACTTGTAAAGTTCAAAAATTTGCTAGCCAGTCAAGAAGCCATGGCTATGCAAATGAGAGGCATCACCCTAAAGAGTGAAAAAGAAGCACTCTACACCAGTAAAAGCTGAAGCAAATTTAAGCATCCATCCAAGGGTGGAAATGCTGACAAAGAAAGAGGTCATCAAGGAACCGTACAACCTTGGAGAGCTCATAAGAACGAAAATAAGAGTTCTCAAGGAAAGAGGTTCGAGGCAATTGCTACAATTGTGGCAAAACGGGCCACATGTCAAAGATTGTTGGTCAAAGAAAAAGTCCGTTGAAAGTAATACAACAACTTCCAAAAATGAGATGGAAGATGAATGAGATGCTGAAATACTACATGCCTTTGAAGAAGACGAGCAAGCACTTATGGCAATGGTGGGAGAGCATGACGATTATGAGAATGACTGGATCATTGATTCGGGATGCTCAAACCACATGACTGACGAACAGAGGAGACTCCAGGACAAGAAAGAGTACAACGAAAGTCATGTAGTACATACATCTAACAACGACACACAGTTACCGATTGCTAAGATCGACAACACAACGATTGTGCCTGAAGATGAAAAGGTCTATGAAGATGTTCAAATATTGAAAAACCCAGCAAATGGAAGGTGCTACACCTCGAGAGATGTAATGTTTGAAGAAACATCTTTATAGTTCTCAGAGAAGAAAGTCTTACCAGACTCAAGCAACATTGAAGAAATTCTACAACAGGAGAAGGAAGAGCAAACTGCCCACATATGGTCTAGTGACGAATCTGAGGAACCAAACGACACTGATGTTGGTGAGCAAGAAGTAACTCAACTAAGAAAACTCAGAAAAAGGAAATGCCACCTCCAAATCTTAAAAAGTCAGAAAAAATTCGAAAGCCAAATCAGAAGAATGCTAATACAACTATTATAGAGGATAGCATTAAAGAGTTGGAGAAGTATGAAGAACTATCAGAAAACTCGAATTGGCAGAAGGAAATGAATGAATAACTAATAGGTTTGGATCAAAGTCAAACCTTCAAGTTGGTGTCAAGACCAAGAGAAGTCAAACACATTTCCTGGAAGAAGGTTTACAAAGTAGAGCGTCGCCTGAATGGATCAATCGATAGATATAACTCTAGCTACGTAGCTCGAGGGTTCTTTCAATATGGTACGATGAATGGGGGATAATGCTGAGGGAGAGTGTTAAAAGTTCATCACTAGCCCAATGGAGTTTAGCCCAATAATTATGAGAGCCCAAATTATCAAGAATACTAATTGGCCCACTTAAAGTAGAAGTCCATATTCTAGAAGTTTCTTGATAAATTTTAGAAGTGTTTAGAATGTTAGATTTATGTGGACATTTAAAGAATGTTCTAGAAAGTGAAAAATATCTAGATATTTGTAGGTGCTCTAGACAAATGTGTGGTCCACATTGTCTACCCACACTATAAATACTCCTCCACCCCACCACATTTTGTATCCAAGAAAAAGTAAATGTTGTAGTGTCCTACAAAGTGTCTTCAAAGAGTCTTAGTAGTGTTAGTCGTAAACACTTGTCTTGTAATCTCTTCTAAGTGGTCTTAATATAAAGTGTTGGTGTTTCCCACAAAAGAGTTGTGTTCAACATGATAAGAAAGTTAACTTGTTTTGTTTCGTTTCGAGTTCAACAACAATTAAGAGTGAGGATTCAATCTCATGACCGAGGTCATGATTACACAAGTAAACATTTATGTCGGTTGAGTTATTGCTCTTGAATGTTTAGAAGCCATTACGAAATAAATGTCAAGAAAATAGAAGATAAACTTCACCTCATTTAGGTTGCCAAGGTGGCCAATTCTGAAAACTTTTCCAGCAACTTTGTTGAGGCCAAGACCTAAACTCAAATTGTATCTCTTCCAAGCTCTTCTAACAATTTATGAACTGTCAATGTATGGAGGAACAAGCACAGCAGTCACTGTGTCACTGTACCATTCTTCCTTTTTGTGGAATTCTTCAAACCCCAGGCCTCCACAACAAGTCTGTAGGTATTAGGAACAGTTACTATAAGTTCCAAACAAAAACCGAAAAACCCAAAATATGAATGTTAGAGTTGTAACTTCACAAGACTTTCATCACCTCCAACTTGAAACAACTACCACAATTTTCAGGATTTACTACATATCTTGAGCACCTATGCCTTTCCAAAAGCTTGGACTCTAGAGACAACAAGAGATCTTATAATTAAGTTCACTCATAAGTTTCAAACTTGAGATCTCCAAACGAGCATACCTTGGAGACCCCAAGCTTTTACCAATGAAACTGCCTCTTTGGGACTACATGCACTACTAGTTGTTTGTATTTTTTTTAAACAGCTGCAACAAACGATATGCAGAAATCGACCATGTCGCTTGGCCCAAATGGCCATGCCTCTCAATCACGTTTTCAGGGCCTTCTTCAAATATGAGATCCAAACCTGCTCTAAGCCCATATAAGAGTTGGATAGAAGGAGTGTAAGGCCAGTATGTTCCCAAGTTGTAAAACTTGAGGTAGTCCTTCCAGTCAAAGAAAACTCCGAGTGATTTAGCTATTTTAGATGCCTCGAGTGCTCGGGGGCTGGCGCATAGCATACCGATCTCAATTGGAAGAGATAGAGCTTTTTGAGATTCAGTTAAAGCCACATTGACTCTCCAATCATCCATACGAAAATCAAGAGCACATATCGAAGGCACTCCATCTACGAGAAAAAGAGCTGGATGCCTGTATTCACTTGAGAATCCAATATAAATGTTAAAGCCTTGAGTGCAAATATAAAAACTTGAGTTGAAATGAAGGTTTTGGTTAGTCTAGTTTTAGATTGATTAATAAGAAATGAGACTTACAAAATGCAAAATGCAACTTCAACTACATTCAGATATTTACAGAAATATAATCTAGTAAGAGGCTTAGCCAGTATTCTTTTTACAAGAGATAAATCATTAGTGACACCAGTTGCTGTCTCATTATGAACAATGCAAACTACCTTGATAGTATGTTTAGTATCAGCTGCAAGTTTTGAGGCCAAAACATCAAGCTTAACGCCTTCACCCAATTCACTTTCGATCACATCGACGTTGAAATTTTAGGCACTACTGCTGATCAATCCAAAGAAAACTGAATTGACCAATGAGGAACGACACGATTCGATCTCCAGGTGACAATGTGTTTGTGAGTGCACTCTCCCATGCACCGGTACCTAATTCGTGAGCAACGATGCAATTTAGTATAAAAACGAAGTTGTTGAGGAAAAGAGATTAATTATCGTAAACTTTTAT
This sequence comes from Sechiopsis laciniata, assembly GCA_037833695.1. Classification (NCBI taxonomy): domain Eukaryota; kingdom Viridiplantae; phylum Streptophyta; class Magnoliopsida; order Cucurbitales; family Cucurbitaceae; genus Sechiopsis; species Sechiopsis laciniata. The sequence goes on along the minus strand of JBBMKA010000020.1, from coordinate 1,749,355 downwards.
AAAACTCCAATATGGTACCTGTGGTAGGGAACAAGAATGGAGTGCCTAAAGTGGTTTTGAATATCTTTTTAACATCCTCAAGTAGAGTCTTTGTCAGTGCTGGAACGGCTAGAGAACGATAGTCCTCATTGTTCCTGTTCATAGTTCGAAGGACTGGTTCGGGGATATTAACCGACCGGGACAAAAAGATGGTTCCTTCTAGGTCCATAGAAGTAGTCCATCTTAGTCTTTTTAAACTTGTGTAATGTTAACAGATTGCAAACCTGAACTTCCTAGTCTCATCAAGCCTCAGCTACAAAAGAGAAGGAAAAAAAAACAATGAATACTCCATTCATAGCTTTCATCTGAAGCAATTTAATTTTCTATAAATTAACTATTTAGTTCTATAAAAATTTTGACTTTATATCCAATATCAATCAAGGTCATTGAGCAGAAATCAGAATCGGGTGTGCAAAATCCAGTTAAGAGATAAAAACTACTTTAAAGTCTTCTACAGATAAAAAAAAAAAAAGAACAACTAAAATAATGAAATAAAAAGTTATTTCATGGCTTCTTGTTTTGTACAACCACTGATTTAAGATTATTTTTGTGTTCTACCCACTGAGGAAGAAAGTAGAGCGGGAATAATTGTATAAAATTCTTCATGGTTTCTCATGAAGTCTGAAATAGTGTAACGGCCCAATTCTTCATTCCAGTTTCTCAGGTACGTTCGGTTAGTTTTTTTGATGTTCGGTTGGGCCGTTAGGGCTCTTTGGACCCCTAGGGGCATTTTGGT
>JBBMKA010000020.1:1731454-1748480 GCA_037833695.1 Sechiopsis laciniata | reverse complement strand
GAATCTTCTTTGCCTTGCTCCTTGTAATAGGTCCTTCAGGTACATGCAATGGTTCGGTTGTCTGATTCGTATCACATGTCATATGTTTACAAATAGTTTTTTTTTTTTAAAGCATGGATGAGAATGAAAATACAAAATTATTAATGACACCACCACTGGGATCAAACCCAAAATCTTTGGTTTTGTTGACTAGTGCCTTTCCATTGGGTCATGAAGTCACCTTTAATGATATCTTGTATGATTTAGCAACAATGAAACTATAGATTTGAATCCTCTTTTTCTTAAATGTTAAAAAAAGAAAAGAAATAAAACAAATATGTATTTCATGTTTCAAATAATGCTTAGGCATGCATATATGAGGTTATAAGTTCATAACATCATGCTGATTGAGCAAAGTTCTTATAAACGCATGTCATGTTTGTACCCATATATATAAAAATTAGAATTTAGTATTCCGAATATAACTCAATTAGTTTAGATATAAAATCATTGACTCAGCTGCAGAGGTAAGAAATTTGAATTTTCCCACCCCATAATCTGCATGTTGTATTGAACTAAAAAATAAAAAGATGTGTAAGTTTCTTTTTTTTGAGAAATTAAAAGGTAGTAGTTTGATGTTATAATCTTGGTTCTTGATGTAATTCAATGAAGATTGATGTTTAAAAATTCTTACTTTCAAATACTTTGTGATCTGAAGCGTGGATGGGAAAGAAAATACGAAATTACTATAGGTGACTTCATTGGAGATTGAACCCAAAATCTCTAATTTCATAAACTAATGTCTTATTCATTGGACTAAAGAGTCGTCAGTGATATTTTGTATGACCAAACAAGGTTATAAGTTCGAATACTTTTTCCTTCAAATGTTATTATATATATATATTCATGTTTTAAATAGTGTTGAAGCGTACATGAAATTATAAATTCATAACATATTCAACAAAGACACCTTTAATGATATCGTGTATGATTTAGTAACAATGAAACTATAGGTTCGAATCATCTTTTCCCCAAATGTTGTTGAATAAAAAAAAAGAAATAAAATAAATATGTATTTCATTTTTCAAACAGTGCTTAGACATATATGAGGTTATAAGTTCATAACATCATGTTGATTGAGCAAAGTTCTTATAAGCTCATGTCAAGTTTGTACCCATATAAACATTAGAATTTAGTAATCTGAATATAACTCAAGTAGTTTAGTTATAAAAACATTGCCTTTCTTTTTTGAGAAACTATAAAATCATTGGCTTAGAGGTAAGAAATTTGAATTTTCCCACCCCATAATCCGCATGTTGTATTGAACTAAAAAATAAAAAGATGTGTAAGTTTTTTTTTTTTTTTTGAGAAATTAAAAGATAGTAGTTTGATGTTATAGGTTCTTAATGTAATTCAATCAAGATTGATGTTTAGAAATTTTTACTTTCAAATACTTTTGTGACCTAATGCGTGGAAGAGAAAGAAAATACAAAATTATAGATTGACTTCATATGAGATTGAACCCAGAATCTTGAGAGGTTATTTGTTTACCATATTTAGTGAGAATTTAACTTTGTGAGTTATATTGAGGAGTTATTTTGAGTAGTTAAAAATTGAGAATTATAGTTAAGAACTCGTTTAGATGTGATTTTTGTGTAGCGAAATTAGAGTCAAAACCTTGTTTGAATGTTGTTTTGAAATGAGTAGTTAAAAAATGAATAATTAAAAATGAATGGTTAAAAATGAATTATTTTGATTGATTTGAAATGAATGATTAAAAATGAGTAGTTATAAATAATTGAGTAGTTATAAATGAATGATTAAAAAAGAATAGTTAGAAATGAGAGTTATTTTTAAAAGTAAAAATGAGGAAAAATTAGTAAAAACTCATTTGAATGTAAATTTTCAATTTCATAGACAATGTGTTTTTCATTGGATTGTGGAGTTGTCTTTAGTGATATTTTGTATGATCAAATAACAATGATATCATAAATTTGAATACTCCTTCCTTTGGATGTTATTATATCAAAAGAAAAAAAGATAGTGCTTAGGCATATATAAGGTAAGCAAGGTAATAAATTCATAACATAGTGAGTAAAGTTCTTATAAATGCATGTCATCATTGTACCCAAATAAATATGATACTTATAATTAACGCTAGAATTTATTATTGAATTTTCTACGAGAAATAGAATCTTCATGTGTTGAACTAAAAATAGATTTTTCTTTTTAATTTTTTGAGAAATTAAAACGTTTACATTTTATGTTTTCTATTTTTTGAGAAATTACAATCTTGGTTCTTAATTTAATTCAGACGAGATTGATGTTTTCCAAGGGGAATTCTTACTTTCTTCCAAATGGCAATGGAAGAAAGGGTTTTTTGTAATCTTAAGCGTGGATTAAAAATAAATAAATAAATTGAAAATTCAAAAGCGACTCCACTGGGGATCGAACCCAGAATCTCTGGTTTCGTAGACCAGCGCCTTATCCATTGGGCCATGGAGTCACTTTTGATAAATTTCATTTTGTTTTTATATTATTAATATTGTTAGTGAACAGTCAAATTATTTTTTTACGTAAGAAAAAGAAAAGGCATATGAGCCCCTTTAAATAAGTTGTATGTCCACAAATCATTGAAATATAAAATATGTCTAAAATCATAGTCGAATGACTGGAGATAGCAATCCATCCAAAGCATTCACAAATGGATAAAATACCTAAAACCTCATATTTGTTGCACTTAAAAAAAGATTTACAAAACTAAAGATGAGGGAAAAGAACTAAACAATTCTATAATATATACAAATCATGTGCTATTTGAATTTGTGTCAATATAATAAGAGTTGATTCACTGAAAACAGTTTCAAGCAGTTAAAATAAACATTAAATTAACTTTGAAATAGTTGATTGTTTATGCAAATTTGAGCTTGAAAGTGTTTGTAGTGATATATTTCTGATTTTTCTCAATACATAGCCAGCCAAACATTCATTCTGATGAATGCTTCAAGGAGTGAAAGTAGACAACAAATAGTACAATAACAGTTCTTTCTTTACAGAGTAGACAGAAAGCAAATGCATGAGAAACGAATCGCAGATTCGACCGAAATCAAATCCGAGAAGGAATGAGAGGAATGTTGTTCTGCAAATATGCAGAAGCTGCTGCAACACCACTTCCAAGCTTCACTGGATAGCCAACATCCTTGAGTATCATCTCCACACCAGCAAGACAGCCCAACAGTTGCAACTGAAAAACACGACCGGTCGACACATTAGTCGATAAAATCAAACAGTTACATTGTAGAAAATCCTATGTTAGAGGCTGTTATGGTTTCTCAAATTTGTAGTTAGCAAATCTCTTTCCTTATTCAAGCTATACAAATAAAGCAAAAGGGAGTAATAATGTATTTTGTTCCATAAGTGAACGGTCCAGCATGCATCTCAACTATTCTCACGAGATATACCGTCTGACCTTACAACATTTGAATGTCAAGAAAATTATAGGAAATTAATTTCTAAGTAGGTGGTCACTATGAATTGAACCCACGACCTTTTGGTTTCTTAATGTTCTTGTTCTAGGGTACATTTTAGATTACATTTTGTTGGAATGTCTCATGTTTGTGGGATTTGAGTTGAAAAATGAAGAATACAAATATAGAAGAAATTGCCAATATAAACACATCTTGATCAATATAAGAACTAAAATAGTTGAAAAACTTAAAAGGCCTTAAATAAAACATTTGAAAGTCCAGGGAACAAAACCGTTCGAAAGTTTCAAATCCATTATGATGTAGCTGTCATGAAATTAGAAGAGTATTGAAGATGAAGTTCACCTCATTTAGGTTGCCAAGATGGCCAATTCTGAAAACTTTACCAGCAACTTTGTTGAGACCAAGACCTAAACTCAAATTGTATCTCTTCCAAGCCCTTTTAACAATTTCTGAACTGTCAATGTATGGGGGAACAAGCACAGCAGTCACAGTGTCACTATACCATTCCTCCTTCTTTGTGCAGTTCTTCAAACCCCATGCCTCCACAGCAAGCCTGTTTGCATAAGGAACAGTTACAGTAAGTTTGAACTAAAACCGAAATCCCAAAACATTATGCCTCGTTTGATAATCATTTTGTTTTTTATTTTTAGTTTTTGAAATTAAGTTTGCAACAACTACTCCAACTTAAGGTTTTCCTTACTTTCATATTTACATTTTACCAATGTTATTCAAAACCAAACCAAAATTTGAAAGCTAAAAAAAGTTGCTTCAAAAAACTTGTTTTGATTTTTGAAATTTAGTTAAGATTCAAATACTTCCTTAAGGGAATATAACACATATTTAAGTGATAACAAGCTGAGATTTTAATAACCAAAAACAAAAAATCAAATGGTTATCAAACAGGTCCTTAGTTGATTGATTATTTTAGGCAGCAGCAACGAAAGATATGCATAAATCGACCTTGTCGCTTGGCCCAAACGGCTATGCCTCGCAATCACATTTTCAAGACCTTCCTCAAATATGAGATCCAAAGCTGCTCTAAGCCCATATAAGAGTTGGATGGAAGGAGTGTAAGGCCAGTATGTTCCCATGTTGTAGAACTTGAGGTAGTCCTTCCAGTCAAAGAAAACTCTGAGTGATTTAGCTGTTTTAGATGCCTCGAGTGCTCGGGGGCTGGCGCATATCATACCGATTCCAGTTGGAAGAGAAAGAGCTTTTTGAGATCCAGTTAAAGCAACATCTACTCCCCAATCATCCATACGAAAATCAAGAGCGCATATCGAAGACACTCCATCTACGAGGAAAAGAGCTGGATGCCTGTATTCATCTGAGAATTCAATATAAATGTTAAGTCTCTATGTATGTAGATATAAAGACTTGACAAAAATAATCTCATAGGCAAATTACAGCTAAACAATAACATAGAGATCAAATTTTATCCTTGTTGAAGTGAACGTTTTAGTTATCCTATTTCTAGTATTAGATTGATTAATAAAGTAATGAATGTTGGAATAAACTTAAAATATATTTTAATGTATTTTTGGAATAGTTAATTTAGGAATTAGTGGGTAGACAATTTAAGATTTAATGGATTGTCAATTTAGGAGACTAATTAAGGAATTAGTAGCTTCTAGTAATTTAGCAATTAGTAAGAAATACTTATGGAAAGAACTTGGAAACCAAGTTTGTAATAGGTTATGAATAGAGTGTTCGTTCATTGTGAATTGTAGAGAGAATGTGAAAAGCAAGAGTAGAGAGTTTTAGTGAGAAATAAAGTAGAGTATTTTGAGAATTTATGTTTTATTGTTTTGTTTTTCGAATTTAGTTTTTACAATGAAACACTAGAGAATAAAAAATGAACCTCAATCTACATTTAGATATTCAAATATAAAAAGAAATATATTCCTGTCAAATGCTCACCCAGTATTCTTCTTACTAGAGACAAATCATTAGTCACACCAGTTGCTGTCTCGTTATGAACAATGCAAACTGCCTTGATAGTATGTTCAGTATCTGCTGCAAGTTTTGAGGCCAAAACATCAAGCTTAGCACCTTCACCCCAATCACTTTCGATCACATCGACCTTAAAATTGAGGCGCTGCTGCTGATCAATCCAGAGCAAACTGAATTGACCAATGAGGAACGACACGATCCGATCTCCAGGAGACAATGTGTTTGTGAGTGCACTCTCCCATGCACCAGTACCTAATCCATAAGTAATTAAATTAGTTGGTATAAAACAAAGTAATGGATACAAATGAGATTACTTTTCTAAACATTTTTCACAATCATAACCTCGTGTTAGGATTTTACATCGAAAAGAGCGGAAACATTATAGTAATATATAAGAAAGGTGGATTACCTCATCACAAATTAATTTTGAGATGGATGTCCACACTCTCTACTACGGTAACAGAGTCCATTAAACCCAAACGGATATTCGGTCAAATAAAAATGAAATTAAGATCCGATTCAAAATTTGTGAGCCCATAAAAGGCATCATCTTAAAGGGACATGCCATTATTATAAAATTTTATCGAACTCCTACATAGTACACCTATGAGATATACATTAAAGTTCTATTCAATTAGTCCAACCACAATATGGTACCTGTGGTAGGGAACAAAAATGGAGTGCCGGAAGTGGTCTTGAATATCTTTTTAACATCCTGAAGCAGAGTCTTAGTCAGTGCTGGAATGGCAGGAGACCGATAGTCCTCGTTGTTCCGGTTCATAGCCCGAAGGACCGGTTCAGGGATATTAACCGGCCCCGGTACAAAAAGATGGTTCTTTCCAGGTGCATAAACATAGTCCATCTTCCCTTTTCAAACTAGTAAAGTGTTGACCTGAACTTGCTATCAACAAGACTCAGCTAACAAAAGGAAAAGAAAACAATGAATACTCATTCATAGGTTCCTTCTGATGCAATTTTATCATCTATAAATGCATTATTCAGTTCTATGTGATTTTACAGACTTTTTAACCATTATCAATCAGTCATTGAGCTCTTAGAAAGCAGCAGCATCTGAGAAAAATCCATTACAGAGGTATACTTTGAAGTTTTCTACAAATGAAAAAAAAGCTAGAATAATGGAATAAAAAGTTCATTCATGACTTCTTGCTTTGCTAAGAAGATCACAATTCAATAGATGACAGCAAAACATTTATTACTTATCAAACTACTTTTTGATTCAAGATTAACCTTGTGTTCTATCCATTGAAGAAAAAAGCAGAGTGATCATAATTGTATAAAATTCCTCAAGGTTTCTCAGGCAGTCTGAAACAGTCCTAATAATATGAAATACAAAGACATCCAACAGTTAAGTTTCAACTTCTTTTCCAGAGATGTCTAGAAACTGTGTTTATGAAGTTGTGGAAAGCTAGAAAGTTGCTCATAAAACTATTGTTCACAAATCAGAAGTCCATAATCTTCAAACAAAAAACAACATATAAGAGAGCAAACAAGACCCATTCTTAACAAAGATTATGATCCAAATATCATTCTCAAGAACAAAGGACAGTATTTAAACTAACATAGTATAAATTTGCATGAAGTACGGTTATTAAAACCAAAGGGCAAGATACAACAAAGAAAGTTTTGTTTTTTTTCAAGTTTCACACATCGCAAATTCAAAGGGGATGATGGTCCATCAAAACTCAATTGAGCAGAACATATTTCATTTCAGTTCATGTATTGAAGCTCTAAAGACCATCAATTCACATGCAGTTTTGAGCAGGGGAAAAACAAGATCAAAAGGAACAACAAAATCGTCGCACATAGAGAGAAATAGCAAAAGGGAAAGAAGTAGGATTCATGTTGAGATTACCAGAAGTGAATTGAGAGGAAGGAACTTGGAGAATAATAAGTGTTGAAACCATGAAAAAATAAGTGGGGGAAACAAGTTGATGTTTATAGGAGAGCCAACCATAACCAAAGGGCCCCATTACACTAGCATTTGGCAGATAAGAACTCATGGCCTTGTTTTGAAGATGTACATTTTTTTTATACCTATTTTCATATTCATATAAAAAAATTTACCTAAAGTTGGAATCTTTTCAAACCCTTTGTTTGAGATAACTAATTTTCCAATATCTCCCTACTATATATAGTATCATCTATTTCAACTTTTAACCCTTTAAAATTGTAATTATATTAACATTTTAATCCTTGAAATTTGAGATTTATTTTATTTTATTCCACTATAAAATGTTCAATTTCAAACCTTCAATTAAGCTTTTAAAAATAGTACATAAAATTTAGAAACTAAAATAGAATAAATCTCAAAATTCTGAAATCAAATTAGTATTTTAACCTTGTACCAATAAATAGGTTCGAGGGTTTTGTTAGTCTAATTATGCTCAATTATCAGAAAGGGTAAGCAATTCAGAAGAAATAAAAAAAAAGTGAAATCATGAAGGGTAAAATCCAAAGGGGTTTTATAATTATTTTTTGGTTGTTGCGACATATAATTTTGGAGAGTTATAAGTTTGAGAGGCAGACAAAGCAGATTATAGAGATAAAGTGATAACGGTTTGTCAACCACAACTTCTTGCAATAACGCAGTCCACTCAGTTAGGATTTCATGTCCTTGATGTTAACTCCAAATTTCACTCCTAATCACCAATTTTGTCCTCATCTTTTTGGAAGGTTGTGACCTTAACTAAGCAACTCAAAAAATAAAAATGGATTACATCTTTGGACAACCATTTTCTACCATCAAAAAAATTATATATGGAGGGTTCCAACCTTTAATCATGACTACAAAATTATATAAGATGTCATTGGAACTATACTCTCGTTTGCAAAAGCATAAAATAGTTACAAAGAACAAACTAACAAACTTGATTTTATTCATATATGCTTTGGTGGAGTATCCACCTCTAATTGTTACTCATTTCGACTGCTGTGCCTATTTGCAACTGATATGATCAATCAGAGGGAATGTGGCAGGAACCTAAACAAAGTGTCATCTCATTAGATTGCAACATCTCATTTACTTGCTTTCCATTTTATTGGATGTGCCCATGTTTCTAAATAATAAGTCTTGATAGGGTAAAAAGATAATCACCAATGGTTACTTGAGGGTACATTTGAAGAATCACTAAACTACATTTCTTATGGACAACTGAGGAAACAAATTGCACTATTGTAGCCAAAAAGGAAAAAAAAAATGATGAAAAAAAATCTGAAATAACTGATAATGTACAATTTTGGGTGAACATAGTGTATGTATTGTAACTACCCTCAAGAACTTGTATGCCAAATGAGCGAGAGTAAGATTCCCTTTCTTCTGAATTTTTGCTATATACGAAGAAATTGCTCGAACTCAACTCGCAAAGATGCCTCTAGCCTTGTATATGATGTAGAACCTTTTCAACCTTCCTAGGCAATCAATGGGGTCAGGATAAAAAATCCCATTTTTTATGTTTGTTTTCGCAGATTAGCTTTCTAGGGTCAGCCACATAACACAAATAGAGGTGTGCAGCTATTTATTCCCATGGTGGAAAAAGAACCATAGAATTATATACCGCTGCAGTGGTGAACGAGACTGGGTCCGGGTCGAAGCTGAAAGCCTTCGCCCGAATCAGCAGCCACCCTCCCACACTGCAAAAGGGCTTGATTCATCCTCCCATCTCAACCTTGTCTCACAGGAAAACTAGACTGACCCATCCTGTATGGCCTCTCTTTTGCAAACCTTCTGTTCTCAGTTGGTGCTGCCCCAAGAATCCCCAATGAATTTGGATCTGGTATCCGACCGTCACTACTCACAGGTCTATCAGGTGGACAAGGAATTTGGTATTGATTATCGGCGTCGCCTCTTCTTCGTCGTTTCCAGGCTTCGAGCTTCCCAGTTTCAGGCCCCTTATGAACTGGTTCGGACATTTGGAAGGAAGAATTATTTTTGTTCCCCCGTACCCTCTGAAACTGACGCGGCAAGGCTCCAAAATTAGCGGAGTCCCCATTGATGTAGGATGGACCTGCTCCCACTCCTTTTTCCTGCTTGAGTTTTGAATAAATTTGATGAAGTCTCTCCCCAGACAAATTTGAAAAGGTTGAGACATAATTCCACAATCGCATTGTCATCCCTGTCATTCATATTCACCATTAGATTTCACTGCCTTAGAAAAAGCACGAAATTCGAAAGACATTACAATCATAAGTAGTTCAAACTCAACACTAAGGCTGGTTTAAAAAAGGTAAATTATTTGGCCCCTATGATTTTTATTTTGATATCCATGAATGTCCAAGTCAGCTTGCGTGTATCTCGAGTATTGTCCCAAAACATACCATTTGACTCTATAACATTTGGATCAAAAAAACCTCTAGGAAATTCATTTCTAGGTAGGTGACTACCATAGATTAAACCCTTTCCCTCTTAGTTCCTCAAGACCTTTTTGACCACTAAGCCACTCCCTAGTGTTATTTGGTCCCTATGATTTTAAAATCTAGAACTTAGTTTTCATAGTTGGAGAAAGAAGAATTTAGTTCCTAAAATTTTAAGAACTAGAATTTAGTCATTATGATTTGATAGAACCTATAAAATAGTCATGTCGTTTGTAATTGTTTGCAAATTAAGTGTGTGAAGGTAACTATCCATGTATAAATGATGTTATTGTCCAACCAACTACTTAACTCACACCATCATTATTAACACATGAATAGCTAAAATCTACCTATTTAATTCGCCAATGATTACAAACACTAAGGACAAATATTTTTTAAAAAACCAATAAGGAATAATATTCTAGTCGTTAAAACCATAGTCTAAATTCTCACTTTCTCCAAAGCATGTGGCCTAAATTCTACCCATTTCACTTTTAAAATTATAGGAACTAAATTCTAACATTTAAAATCATATGAACTAAATTCTTTCTTCGAACCATAGGAACAGAAATACAGATGATGACAAAATTGTACTCAAGAGCAACATACTATCTTGTTTATATGGCTCCTCCTCATGATCTAAAACAACTTGATCTATCCTTCGTCCAAGAAGTTGCAAGTAGTTGCGAATTTTTGAAAGCACCTGATCACAAAGGAAATTAGAAATTCAAAATATTATTCCATAAGACAGAATAGTTGAGCATTCAGAACCAAAATAACAAAAATAACAGCACCTTTTCCTTAGGGAGTTTGGCACTAGTTGACTGTAATCTTTGAAGTCGTTCCAGAGTTTTAATTTCATCGGCCATGACATCCTCACACCACTCCATCCATTTAACGTCCTTAAAATGCTCGTATACTTCTTCGTCGTCAGACATTTCACCCTCCTCTTTCACGAGGCTCTCAACTCTTTGTGGTTTAGAACTTCTGTCCCTCAATTTTGTGTTAACCTTGGGAGAACCTGGTTTCCCCTTTCTATCTAAGCCACGTGATGTCAAAGCTTTTTTACTATTTTCCCCATCCTTCTTTGCGGTTTTGCGACCAGCTTTCGGATTCAGATTTTTACCGAGTGCCGCAAGTTCCTGGTCAAATTTTTACACGTAAATCATGAAATGTTTGGAGTAGACGTCAAACCAAACCCAATAAGTAGATTAAAAAATATATCGAGCACAATCACACTACAGAGAGACAACTTGCAGCAGTAACTAAAGACACAAGCAAAGCTGTAAATACTAATACAAAATTAACAAATATCAATTACTTTTTAATCTTAATACGTGCAATCCCTGCTAAACCATACCATATAATCTCAATTTCATTTTACATAATATTTAATGCAATATCATATCTTCTTTCTTAACCATTTAAGATAAACTTTCGGGTGGTGCGCAAACCAATAGACCGATGCCCTAGGTTGTACCAGGTCTAAGATTCCACTCTGCTCATTTAACAGCATATCCCAAGAAAATGTGAATTGCATGGCTTGAATAATCTTCGTATCAAAGCAAGGCAGTCTTTAAAGAACTGAAAATGCAAGCTCCAAGTAGGCAAAACAACTGAGAAACTGGTGGAAACTAACTTTACATGTTCACACACTAGCTTGGATATGCAAACCAATCCATTATAAGAAATCACCCGTATAAAATTTGAATAAGTTAAATTGGAAAAGTATTGAAATAATCCAATGTCACAATCAGAAATTGCACAACTGATACTTACCATCTCCAGAAGTGCATTAGCACGATCTCTCAAATTTGGAGCACGTGGCAGAAAGGTTTCATGATGTTGAAGTTCCACTGGAGCAATCTTTTTCATGAGACCAAGTTTTTCATCCAACCTGATCTTTTCCCAACTACCAAAACCATGGTAGTGTATTCCCAAAAGTAGTCTTGCATCATCAACTTAGAATAAAGAAATAGAAATATTAGCAGAAAATAATATAAATGGAGGAAGAAGAGTAGGAGGACAACTGAATACTTACTTTGGTTCCAACCACAACCTTTTGACCAATTTGAAGGTTTCAAGTGCATCAAGGCACGGAATTGTTTGATAGGATCTTCATAACGGCTAATTCGTTTTGCTAGAAGCTGAAGTTCTTCAACTCGATTGAGAAGTTCATTAGCTTTCACTAGCACACCAAAGAAATCTAACATAGGTCCCTAGAGAAATTATTCAAACTTTTATCAACCAGCGTAGACCATCAGATTTTCCAAAATGCAATTCATCTTCAGCAACCAGAGCAGAAATTCATGTTTTATATAATCTAAACAAACCTTTGGGTCTGTTGATCCTGATTCAACAGCATCACGACAGCCATCAATTAAAGCATTGAATAGCTCAATTTGGGATTCAGGCTTAGCTGCTCCAACTGCACCACCAACCTCACCAGCTATCAAACTAATTTGACTCTCATTACCAAATTTCATAACCTGATTTTAAGTAATACCAGAAGTCAAGCAATGTGAACAAAAATCAAGCATGTCAAAGTTTATAGAATGATATTCCAAAGAAACTAAAACAGTAACTTGACTTAATGTTTAAGAAGCCCATTTTGTTTGGTGCACACTTAGTCAAAAAACATTTTTATAGACAAGTGATGGCATACATTATCCAATAAGAAGTGAGTGCAGCATGGCCCACTAAATTGGTAGAGAAAGGTAACAAACAAAATTATAAAAACCTTTCATATGGTCAGTGTTTGAAGATGTTAAATCCAGTACCTTCGTAAAGAATTATTATCATGCACGTAAAATTAAGTGGCACAAGTAAGAATCTGTTATTAATCCGACTGGGCCATCCGCATGCTTATATCACCAAATAGTAGGAAGGGAAAGAAAAAACGTAGAACCTTACCGCACGAGAAAAACGTAATGAATCTCTTTTAGACAAATTCCCACAAGACCACCTTCTCACTTGAGCAGAAGCGCCCTCAATCATTGGTGCTGAAGGAGCAGAAATATCACCTTTACGACGTTTCTGAACTCGCTCCACCAGCCCAGATCCTTTCTTCCTTTTACCACTATTTTCATGCTGATTAGCCTCTGCATAGCTCTTTGTATTCCTTGCAGCACGAGGAACTAGAGCTTCCTAAAATAAAATAAAATAAAATATGGATGGGTGAATGCTAATAGAGGGAGTCTTCAGGTTCAAAAGTAAGAATAACAGTCTAGAATAGGTTCATACTTCAGCCTGAGACACTGCTTCTGGTTTTATCCAACGACTCCAGAAACTTCCATCATCTTCAGCACTACAAAAGTTAGCAACCTGTTCGTTCATAACCACCAACACCAAGAAAGATAATGATCAGTCAAAAAAGTTAAGTCAAACAGTCAGCACAATCAGAATATACAGCAGTTGCGTCTATGGGCTGCCATCCATACCGCTCTAACACCATCTATACGCGGACATAATTACCATAATAATCAATAGAAATAACGACAGGAACAACAAAATACATCACCATCATAATATTATTATCTTGCCTTGAAAGCACCAAGCAGTTCGTTCCCTTCCTCTCCTCCAGCTTCTTTCTCCTCAACCTTCTCTGCTCTTTCAAGGATCTCATCAATATCCATACTTTGCAGTCTTTTCTTACTATCTTCATCGTTCTTTTCCTCCTTGAAAAGTTCCTCTGCTCCAAATCTTAGGATAGCTGATAGCTCATTCTACAAAGCATAAAACACACAGACGTTAGAGAATATTTTATCAGAGAGATAGAATATAGATCTTAGAAAGCTAGGCGAGACTTCCAGTAAAAATTGGAGTCACAAATTTCATCATCCAAATAATTCAGCCTTCCACGAAGTCAATTTAAAGTTTTAAAATAAAGGAACTACAGTGGTTTTGCAACACCAATCTTACTTTGTCAAAACCAATGCCTTTTTTGGCTTCTTTCTTCTCCAATCTACCCTCCGCGTTTAATTTTTGAATCACCAAATGGTCAAGAACCTATGAAGCACAAAAAATTTGAGATCACAGAGAAAAATAAAATCCCAAAATGAAATACAAGTTTCATTAATTGTTGTACACGTAGACTGAAAACCATCTAAGTGTAACAATCATTTTTAACAAGTAAATTAAAAAATAAAAATAAAAATAATTAGAACAATATTCATAATACCATCTTCTTCTTCGCTCGCTCCAAGATATCTTCCTCAACACTTCTGCTGGTAACAAATCTGTATATATTAACTACTTCCTTTTGTCCAATTCTATGGGCTCTACTCATCGCCTACAACAAAAGAGAGAATTTATAAAATGAAATCTCACAAGAAAAATGACTAAAAAGCATAGATTCTAAACTCAACCTGTAAGTCATTTTGTGGGTTCCAGTCTGAATCAAATATGATAACTGTATCTGCCGTTGCAAGGTTTATACCTAAGCCACCAGCTCGAGTTGAAAGAAGGAAGCAAAAATCATCACTCCCAGGTGCATTGAAATGCTCCATCGCCTGCTGCCGAAACTCAGCCTTTGTACTTCCATCAAGCCTCTGAAATTGGAATCCTCTATATGACAAGTAGTCAGCCAGAATATCAAGCATTCTAACCATCTGCATCATACAATCATGTTGGTTGATATAATTAAATAAAAATTTTTGGTTAATTGATAATTCAACATTGGTTGATATAATTAAATAAAGTTTTTCGGTTAATTGATAATTCAACATGGTACAGCAGAAAATCCAGGGTTCAAACCCCTGCCGAGTCATTTCATCCCCAATAAATATTGATTTCCCCTTGATGAACATTCTCAAAATTAAATTAAAAAGTGAAGGAGAGTATTAGTTGATATAATTAAATTTATTCCAATCTATCCGCTTAAGTTTGGGTTGGTGGGTAATTTAATATATTTTGACAAATCACTCTATTTATCCGCATGAAAAGCTAAGAAGGTATAATCTTGATTGAAATGATTGAGTTGTCCTTGTACAAAAAAAATTGGGTACACCAAAAGTGGAGTGTAGGTTTTTGTTTCCTATAAAAACAAAGTGGAGTGAAGGAGACATGAAGGATAGTTTCAAAAGAAAAATGAACAAAACGATAATTTACATGTTGAAACCGGTCGTTCATTGGGAGAAAAATCATCTGGACCGATCCTTCTTTCGAGTAAACCAAAGCTTTGTTATGGATGCACATCACATAGGCCTTTCAAGGAGGTGGAAAAAGATCTTGACCAAACATCGTTCGAAAACCTCTCCACCCCTCTAAGAATTATGTCATTTCTCTCCCCAAAAAAGGGGCACAAAATAACACACATGCCACTTTTCCACAAAAAAACATCATTATCATGAAAGGGCATAGAATACCCCCCCTAATCATCCCTCAACATTTTCTCAATCTCGCCAAAACAAGGTCAGAAAGATTCATTCCACATATATGAAGCCATCTTGCAACACCATAGAAGATGGTTGAGAACTTTCACCACCCTCCTTCATAAGATGCGACATGTCGACACCAATAGTGACGGAACCTTCCTCAACGCCATGCATTAGATGTTAACCTTGCCATGAAAAACCAAGCAGATAAAAAATTTAACCTTCTTTAAAAGTTTCACTTTCCATATAGAGACAAAAATCAAATCTTTCAACGAAGAAGAAGAGTTAACCCTACGGCCGACACAAAAGAAAAAAGGACAAAAAGCTGTCATCTAAACTAGGAATCTAATAACAAACATCTCCACACTCCAAAACACAACAAAATCTCTCATGAAACAAAGGAGAGCAATAACATCTCACGTCACTATTTTATTTTAGGCTCTCTCGAACTATTTCTCACTCTAAACTCTCCCTATCACTTCCATTCTTTCCACCTCCTTGCCACCAAGGAGGAAGGGGAAACTCACATAGATATCATATGTGCAGCCACACATACTCATCACAGGCGAAGCACAATCACTGGTCGTGCATTTTTCTTTGGTCGGCAAGAAGTACACATCTCCAACAACATTTGTCATAGTCATGCATAGTCATCACGAGTGAAGCACGGTCACTAATCATGCAATTTTTCCTTTTGGTCGATGTTTTCTTCTTTTGGTTGGAGAGATGGACGTCGAGCTCCATCTCTAGCAATGCTCATGCTTGTTTTGTCGATGTTAGTTATCTTGAATACAACGTTCGAGTACAATGGTTGTTTGGCTTTTGGTTATCTCGAGTCTCTCATACCAGATTTGGCGACTAATTAGTGCTCAGAAGGTCATGTTCAGACGAAAACAAAGACAGTCGCCACTTACTCATTGTGTCGTTCGACTCTATAAACTGATCTCTAACCGGTACAAGTTTGCACAAACTGGCTTGATTCAAAAGGGGATCAACCAGACTGATTTGTATTGAAAATTCAACATTTAATCATAAGTATTCTTCATTGTTATCGAATCTACGACTACTCATCCACCTAATTTACCATCTTCCACATAGTAATGTTATCTTTTTTGTGCTTAGTCGGGTATTCACAACATTTTTTCATTGGCATGTTTGCTTTTATTTCTAGTATCTCCATTTTTTTCCTTTTCGTACTTGTTCGTTGGTCAACTCTTTCGTCGGAGCCTCTATCTTCACATTGGCTCATCTATTAGAGTTAGTTCGACAGATGACCGAAGCTTTGTTGTGGTATATCGGTTAAACCAACAGCCCAATGTCTGTTTGGTTCTTTACTTTGTTTATATTCGGTTATGTCATGTTAGGATCTAGGAAGCACAGACACTTTGACTTTGACAACGTATCCATGTCGAATACGCGTAAGAAATCGATACTTCTGAATACTCTTTGAACACATGTCCAACACTTGAAATTTTGTGTCCTCTTTTATTATTATTATTTTACTTCACAAACACTTCGAGGACACTTTACAAACACTGCAAGGACACTACATGTACACTCCATTTAAGATTCATTTGTTTCAAGCAGTTAATGACTCAATGACACGACAACAAGGTAGTGTTAGTGGAAGCAGTCGATGACGATAATGGAAAAGGGAAAGAAAGAGAGAAAATAGAATGGAGAGGTAAAGGAGGTAATGGAGACGATAATGGATTGGAGTAAATTTAATTATATCAACCAACACTCTCCCTCACTTGTGGGCTTTGAAATTTGAGAAATACCTTACAAGTGGAATTTAATTTTAATTGGGGAGGAAACGACTTGACAGGGATTCGAACTCATGACCTCCTGCTCTGATAC
>JBBMKA010000020.1:1707063-1731354 GCA_037833695.1 Sechiopsis laciniata | reverse complement strand
GCTGCTTTCCTTTAGTCTTATCTTGTATTATTTTGATTTTTTTCTTGGTCCTTATTTAACTCTCGATATTTTGGCATTGCTTTGTTTTCCCCATCGGTTTGTCCTTGTACTCTATTCTCTTTTCACTTTCTCAATGAAAAGTTTGTCTCTTTGTTCAAAAAAAAAAAAGAACTCACATAACTAACTTGTAGGTTAAATTCAAACGCTAATTGAATTTTCATGTTCATCTTTATTATAATTATTTTTCATAGTTAGGAAAAAAATATATATATTTCAGTGTTTTCAAAGCGCAAGGCGACACTCTCCATAATCGCCTTAAGGCTAGAGGCGACAAAAAGGCAAGGCCCGAGCGAAGCGAGGCGCAACAAGTAAATGTATAAATAAATAATATACAAAACATAAATGATATAGAAAGCATATTCTTATTTCAATAAAATATCAAATTCTAACCAAACAATACTAATTAGTAAAAAGAACATCAAAATAAATAAACTATAAAATAAATAAATAAAATGTTTAATATCAAATGTCAGGTAAAAAAAAAGTTTGGTCATTTAAACATGCTAAAAAAATTTAAAACTTAAGTTTTATATAATTTAAAGTCAATTGAAACATTTATTAAAGTTACAAACAATAAATACTTTATATTTTAAACATAAAGTAAAAACAATTATAGTTAAAAACTTAAAATAGTGTTCAAAATTAATTAAAAAAACTGGCCACCTTGTCATTTCACTTTTCTTTTCGTACAGAAGCTATTTTATCCAAAGGATTTTAATATAAAATGCAGGTTAATTAAAAGTATTTTAAATTAAAGTAAATATAAAAAATGACAGGTTGTCTTTGTCTTTTCACTTTTAATAAAGTTCTTTTACCCAAAATTTTTTTAATTTGCATCACAATTTTAAATCCCATGATAAACACTGTTTCACCATCTTCAACCTCAAGACCACACTGTATTCATAAAGATTGAAAAAAAAAGACAAAAAAAATCAGGCGCACGCCTTTGACAAAGATGAAGGTGCTACCAGGCACAAAAAGGTGAAGCCAGACGAGCGCCCGAGTGAAGCAGCTCGCCCCAGCCATTTAAGAGGCGCATGGGTCCGCCTTGAAAACACTGATATATTTTAGGATTTTTTCCTTTAGATATTATAAATAATAAAAATAATAAATAATGTATTCCTAACGTATTCGTGTCCTGCATTTTTAAATAATGGCGTGTCTTTGTGTCTATGTCGTGTCAATTTTTAAATAAGGTTAGGATCGGTCATATCTATCTCTCTTCTCGAGAGCTCCGGTTAACATAGGTGTAGTGTTTCTTTCTTTCACATTTCCTATTGAAGGTGTACGTATTTCTCCAGTATTTCTTCTCTTCTTAGCACCACTGAGCTCTTTCTTTTTCTCATTGATAGGTGTGTCGTTTTCTCCCCTCCCCCCTCTCGCACCATCTACCGAATGTGAGAATAGCTGAGGCTCACTCCTAAGTTTTCTCTTCTTTATCTCAAGCATCAAGCACTAATTACATTCTATGTTTTTTTAGAACATCTCATCGGGAACTAAGTGAACCACTCTATGTATCATATCAAACTTGGGACCCCTTCTACCTATTTCCTTCTCTCAATAATGCAATTACAAACCATTGAGAGACAATGGCTTAAAGTTTTTGGTTGAACTGACACAACATCAACATCACCAAAGTTTACATATGGGCGAGTAACCTATGCGGCTATCTATTGACAATACTAGCACAAACTCCACAGGCATCAAACTGGGGGCAAATAAAAAAGACGTCTTGCGCCTGGCAGGTATCTTCTCCTCATCCCATCTCATTATCATTGGTGTTATTGACAAGTATGGCTACACCGACATACAACTCTAATTTTTTGTGTAATTGCTTGTATTTCTAGTTTATCTTATTCCTCCCTTATCTATCTTCTTGCATATCGGACAAAGAATGTTTGTAAACTCAACTAAAGAGAAAGATAATGTCCGAGGTGAGCCCGAACATTTGCCACGAATCGGTGATTCATAAGAGATAAATAAAACACATGGGGAATAGCGAACAAAACTAGAAACGTGCCTGAAAAATACAAATATATATATATATATATTCATCAGCAAGTCTTTCCAAAAATTTCCAGAAGTGTCTCAACCCCACATGCAGCCCGCTTGAAAGGGAATGGCTCATACTTAGTAACTAAAACGTATGCCCCCATATCAGCCACTTATATATGAAGCAAGAGTCAACAGAAGGTTAAATATCAAATCAACAGAAATTTCAATACTAAAAGTACTACGAAAATAATTTGACTATCATTCAGAAATTTGTGGCCTGACCTGTGAAAAAATCAGAACTCTATGCTTTGATTCATGCAATCTCATTAATAATTTATCAAGTATAACTAGCTTCCCGCTGCTCCAGATTATTCGATCCAGCTTGCTGCTATCATTTGAGTTGAAGTCCCCACCATAACCATGATCTGCACTTTCGAACAGAAAGGGGTGATTGCAGCATTTTTTTAACTCGACCACAATATTCAAAAGGGAAACCTGAAAAATAAATAAACAAATAAATTAGTCATTGAAATTAACTTGAATATGATGGATGCTGATTGCCGACATAAACAAAATAAGCTGACAATAAACCCAATAAGTAAATGAAATAGATTGCTACCTGATTCCCACGAACTCCTTTATTCAAATCATGGAAGTTGCGCTCTAAAATCCACTTGTAATATCTAAAAACAGAAAAACAAGTATCACATATTGTTTGCAAATCGGGTCTCTAATTTACTAACTGTTGTAACCCCATTTGGCCTTTTGTAATTTCAATACATTGACGAACAGATTTTCTGTTCCTTCAAACATCTGCGTGTCTTATATTACTTACTGTTTCTGAAGCGGAGACATCTCTACCCTAAGTATACGCTCAAACTTTGGAGGCAAAGACTTCTCAACATCCTTTATAACACGACGAAGGATGTGAGGCTTCAGTTCCATGTGAAGACTAGCAAGCTACAAACATGCAAATCATGATCAGATGAAATCAACACCCTCAAAGTGAAACTAAGAAATCCTATAATAGGAGAATACCTCGGTCTCATTAAATGAACTAAGGTTCTTGTAATTCTGGATAAAATCGTCCTTATTCTTGAATTTATCAGAATCGAGAAAGTGAAGTAGAGCCCTATGTAAGGCAGGATGGATTAGAAAAAACCTTTCAATTGAAGATGTACAGAACAAAACTGAATTTACTACTAATAAGCATTCCAATGGAAAACATAGCACTAGTTCATTTGAGCAGATTATACTACACAGGAAGTTTGCAGTTCCAATTAAAATAAGAATAATGTATTCTTAAAGGAGACTACAAGAAAAGCTAACATAAATACATAGAGTGAAACTGAATTCCTGAAAAATCTAAATCATAATATAATACATACAAAAATTTAATAATTAAGTTTATGATGAGAAATAAGCAAAGAATCTCTTTTTCTAAGGTGGAATTAGAAATAATTTATTTATCGTGTGCACACACCAACCCAAAGACAAGCAATAAAGTATTTCCTCAAGTAAAATCACTTGGAGTACAAATTATTGGTGAATTAAGATTTCTTAGAAAATACTAATCCGATGGTGAAATATTTTTCTCTGCAAAATCACAGCACCAACATTGGCAGAAACACAAACTTTACATTTGGAAACACATACATCTCTAAAAAGCATAATAATGAAATTGCATGTTCTAATGACACTGAAAAGGATATGGAAGAATCAATAAATCAATTCAACATTAATAATTTTGCTCCCATTATATGTTTGTGTCCCTATGCAAAACTTTTAGAACGACTTAATAAGAAAGAAATGCGCAACACATGACTTGAGTTTAAGTGTCCAAGTGTTTTTTAGTGGACAAAATTTGAGGGTGGGGGACTTGAACTGTCATAAACACTACTTCATGCCGAGCCATGTTTTTATTGGATTATTAACCAAGTGTTGGGATATAGACGTGTTCGTGAAACTAAAAGTACACGGGATTCGTATCACATGCACGCCAAACTCAAATAAACCATAGAAGGTTCAACATTTCATAAAAAGTTGAATAAAATGTCTGATATAAACACAATAACCAACCAAAGCACATTTCAAAGTACAAAAGCCCTATCAAAATTAGTTACATAAAACTATGCCGCTGAGAAATCAAAGTAGTAAGATCATAATATCATAACCACCAAAGCACATTTCAGGCCGATAGAAGGGAAAAAAAGATTAACTGAAAGCTATCGAGGCAGCAGCCTTCAAAGACATACAATTAAGGAAAGAAAAAAACACAACATTCATATTAAAAGTAGAAAAGTAAATAATACCATAGTTCTTCCACGCTGTTCTGTAATGGAGTACCAGTAATGAGCAGTTTATTTTTTGTGCTAAATTCCTGAAAACTCAAGAAAAAACACACATAAGTAAAACATTAAATAAATATGGCAATAGAAAGTTGCAATAATTCAAAATAAAAGCTTACCGAAAGGGTTGTATACAATTGTGCCTCACTATTCTTTAATCTATGAGCTTCATCAACCATCAAATAATTCCACTTGATCTTTGAAAGAACGGCTCGGTCCTTCAGAACTACTTCATACGTAGTCAACAATGCATTAAACTTTATAGGTCTTCCAGTTCTCTTATTTTCAAATTCATGCTGCTGACAAACCTGCAATAAAAATTGCATGCAAGAGTAGAAATTACGATGATAAAGAATTAAAAAAAAAACTTCATAGGTCTTCCATTTCTATTGTTTTAAATTTTATAGTGGATACTTTCATCAAAGAAGCCTATCATTGCCACAAACACCACCGTCTGGATAAAGTCATAGAAAAGACAACTTGCCTCTCTGCTTGCACGGGTACCGACATAAATAATAACATTCATATCAGGCAGCCACTTCCTAAACTCTTTGGCCCAGTTTGACAAGGTGGAGAGCGGTACAACAACGAGAAATGGACCGTGAATTTGTTGAGCATTCTGTCGAAAAATATATATATTTAGTCCACAAGATTAATCTATTAGAAATACTCATAATACAACTGAAGAGAGAGTTATTACACTCCACCTGTAGAAAGCCAAGCATAGAAACAGACTGAACAGTTTTCCCAAGACCCATTTCATCAGCTAAAATTACATTAGTATCATTTCTCCAACTACAACATTGAAAAGATAGGCAAATCATATAACTATCAAAGAATTATATTAAAGAAAATAAATGGATTACAGTTATATTCAATTATCTCTCTAAAAACTCTCTAGAAGATAATCCTTGCCCGCGCACACTATTGTTTCCTCTTCCTCCCACTCCGCGCCTCTGGCGCCAGGGAGGAGGAAAGGAAATCCAACCCTCCATTCGCACATCCTTTCTTCTCGGAGATCCCTCCAGTGCATCTTTCTTTTCCTATTGAAGATCCCTACAATGAGTTTTCTCTTCCCGCATGTTTTGTCTCCAATGAAACCTATGGTCTCTCTTGTGCCCTCCTTCGATAATTCTTCTCTTCCCAAAAAACCTTCCAGCGCGTTTTTCCCTCTAATGCATCTCTTCACCTTCATCCCACCCTATCTCCTCGACACATCTTTCTTCTTGAAAATCTTAGCCCTGCGTTTTATCCTTTTTTCCAACCCGATCTTTCTTCCTCCTCCAACACCTCATCCTATGACACCAATGTGCCTCTTTCTCTAGCCTTTCTGGCGGCAACGACTTTGCATCTCATTGTCCAGCGTGACAAGAGCACAGGCCATTTACCTTGACGGGTATGCAACTCTCCACCAACGACCCTCACCTAGTTTCTTTGGAGTTTTGGGCATACTCGCCATCTTCCGACAGCAGCACACATGCTTCTTCCTTCTTCACCAGCAAGCAACCACCTTTCAAAATTAGAGGGAAATATCTTACAGAATTGAGATTCTATGGGTCTTTGACACACAAGCTTTGCCAACACCCACCTCGTGTTTAGCTATTGAGAGCTCTCTCTATTTCATTGGTGTCTAGGCTTGTATTTATCAAATTTTTCTTTGTATTGCTTGTTTTAATTGGTTCTTTGTAACACTTCTAATTATCAATGATATTTCTTTGTTTCTTATAAAAAAAATAAAGAATAAAAAGGTCTAGAGGGCATTCTTTGACAAAAACTCGTTTTTATACACTGGAAAGTCACCAGCTTTTTTTTATAACCGAGAATCATAACTTTGCCCCACTATATACCTAAGGGCATTGGCGCCCATCCCAAAGCTCAAACTCAAGAGACAATAAGAGATTTTACAATTAAGCTCACTTATGGGTTTCAAACTTGGGACAATCAAAGGAG
This sequence comes from Sechiopsis laciniata, assembly GCA_037833695.1. Lineage (NCBI taxonomy): Eukaryota > Viridiplantae > Streptophyta > Magnoliopsida > Cucurbitales > Cucurbitaceae > Sechiopsis > Sechiopsis laciniata. The sequence continues at coordinate 1,725,001 of JBBMKA010000020.1, read as the reverse complement.
TATACCTTGGAAAGCCCAAACCTCTACCAACGAGGGCGCCCCTTGGTGACAAAAAGGTTTAGTTTTTCGACCATTCTATTCATATATTTAACAAGTTCAAAATTTTAAATAAAAAACTGAAAAATCAAAAGAAACAGATCAACGTGAAATTAAAAAATAAGTAAATCATACCTATTAACAAGAAAATTCAAACCCTCTAGCTGATAATCTCGAAGCTTTCCTCCCTTCAACCATTCAGGTTGTTCATCAAGTTTCCTTAAACTCTCTAGAAATCATGAAAAGCTATAATATTAATGTTAACAATACATAGTATGCAAGGAAGACAAGAATTTATGATATAAAAAACAAAAATGAGGCCAGCCAAAGAGAAACCTTTTTTTGGATAAGAAAGAATTTCATTGATGGATGAAATTACAAGAAAAGGTGTCATAAAGGGCAAGCTACAAAAGACTCCTCCAATTTTTTTTTTTTTTAATTAAACAACAATTGGGGTGGGAGAGATTCGAACTCATGACCTCTTGGTCATTGAGCATACACTAATGTCGTTGGGCTATTGCTCTTGTTGGCAAATGACTCCTTCAATTGGAAAGGAGAGTAGAGAAACTTTAATAAAAAAAAAAGAAGTGGAGAAACGTTTTAACCAAGATACAAGTACAACTACATTAACAATAAGATCAAAAAAAGATCGATAGAGAGATGGTTTATCTTTGAACGTTCTTCTATTGCGTTCTTGCCATATTCCCCCACAAGTACCATTTAAGATATACACAATCAACATCAAACCAACAATACAAATTATGTAACTTTATTCAACTAATCCTCCTCCATTATAACTCCAATTAATTATTATTATAATTTTATACTTATGAGTGTCTGGGTTAGCTTGCCCACACCTCGACTATTCTCATAGGACAAATAATCTGACCCTACAATATTTTGTTGTCAATGAAACTCGTAACCTCGTAGATCTCCGAGGTCCTCTTTGACCACTAGGCCAACCCAAGGCTCTCTTTGGTCACTCCAATTAATTAACTTCAACTACATCACAAATGCATCATGTCTATAAAGTATAACCAAAGTTGTACTTGTAATATACATTCTTGTTCTACCTTACAGCTTTTGTCAGTTGCATTTATATATACACACACTTCACATCAGTGAAAGAATGCATTCAATCTGCTGATTGTCATAATCAATCATGAGTAAGCTGGCCCGAACAGTCACGGATATAAAAAAAACCAATAAAATCTTGTTTGTTACCGAAGTATGTGTATAGGTTTGTCTTTCCTTTAGGAAATGAAAACTTTCATTGATATGTATAAAAGTTGTCAAACGTTGGTGAAAGTAACATTTTATGATATCAAGTTTCCACAAACCTTTACTCTTTCTACGCTGAAAATCAACTGATTTCCCTTGCATGGATATTGTAGCTTCACGAGCCTGCTCAAATTATGAAACAGGAAAAAGAAAATGAAACCGGCTTCAATCATACAAACAAGATTTGAACAAACTAACTGGTACGAAAGCAATACAAAAATGGAAACACCCATGATGAAAGGAGCCCAAAAAAAGAACTTACAATCTATACAACTACCAAAAAAATTGTTTATTTTCTCTAATTTCCTTTTTTCCCATCATTTTATACATGTTGGTATATTGCTTTAGCAGATAACATCTAAATAGTTTTTATTTAAATCCCAAAGAAAAAATTTGATAGGAACAATACTTTCATAGATGTGTTAGCTAAGCCTTGATTGAGATTGTAAACAAAGATAAATTCTCCTTTGTTTTTGCAAATTAGTGTTAGCTAATCCTTCCAAGAAATAGAGTACCACAGGAACGTTTTTTATTACTTTTTTTTATATTCATGAGTGTCAAGGCCAACTAATGCGACTATTAGTTCTCAGGTAGGTGTTTACCATAAATTGAACTCATAACTTCTTAGTTTCTCAAAGTCCTTTCGACCAATAAGACAACCCATGATGATTTTTAATTAAAAAAATGTTTTTCTCTTTTGCGAGTGTGCATGTATATTACCTAGATTTATCATTTTATAATAATTAAAAGATAAAATTACTTTGACATGCCTTATTTTGCCTTACCCTGAAGATTCCTTCCTTCCGACAAGAATAGGGTACCTCTGGCCCTCTCTATTTCTTTTCTGCTTAATTTTTTTATATTTTAGCGTTCTTAAGAATTATTTGCAATATAAGCCTTCGCAGACCGTCTGAGAAAATCAAAGTATGAACGCATGCAACTATTAATTTTTCTTTTGGAAATTCAATTTGCAAATAATATATTTCTCAAGAGGAAAAGGAAATAAAGCACAAATCCAGTTTTTTCAATAAAAGTTCAAGTTGTAAATTTTTCAACATTTCTGTTATTTTTGTTGGCCAGTACAAGAAAGGTCCAATAAGTTAGGCAGACTAGGAAACTTTTACTTCAAAAATAACTGTTTTAGTCTAAATTTTGCAAAATAGATAAGAAGTAAATAGATTATTTTTTGGATAAGAAACAATTTCAGTAAATAGATAAGAAGCAAATAGTAATATTATTTCTAATAGGAATCAATAGTAATATTATCAACTATTGATTCCTATTAGAAGTGATCTCATGAAATCAACAACCTAAACCTAAAACATTAAACATCATTAAATAAGTACTATAGAAGGATGTAAAAAACTTTTTTTTTTAAAGGAGATGTAAAAAACATTTTAAAATCAACAATAGTTGGAGAAAGCAAAACGCAAATACCTTGTACTCATCAATAGCATCCTGCGCAAATGAAATATCTACATCCTTCTCCCTAAGACAAAATTTTACAAACAATGAAAAAGAGTCAAGGACTTCCAATAAGTAGTGGGAATAAAAGGCATCAAACTTCATAGGATTAGGATATCATGTCGTATATCATTTCTTAACTAACTATAAGGGCAAATAAAATTTTCTGAGCTCACTCATAAATTATAAAAAGGGAGGAAAAATCTTTGTAATAACGCATTCAGAAATCCATTGTAACAATTAATAATTTAAAAAAATGATTCCAGTTACCATGTTGCTTCAGCATAAGACAATCCTTGCCACTTTACCAAATACTCTGGTACTACATCACCTGAACCATCTTTGCCGATACGGTCAGCAATTATTCTCTCCACCTACAAATCCACATTTAAATATGATTACTAAAAGTTTTAAACTAAAAACTAAAAACAATAAAGGAAAGTTCAACAAACCTGACTATTTTGCTTGATGAGATCCAAATCCATTTCCTTACTGACATCATAGACTTCAATCTGTAGACATACCAAGCAAATAATGGATGAGATAGCTTATCAAAAGTTGTAGCGAAACTTCTTTGTGAAAATTAAAAAGAATTGTTGTACATAGAAGCACATCATCATCAAGGTATTAATTCACCCTGAATCAACGATCCATCATTGGAAATTTTTTGCTCATAAAAAATATTGCTTTACTATGATTTGATACAGAAAATTATTATAAATTCCTTAAAAAAAACTAGTACGATATAGTAGGTAGTGAGAATAGAAAAATTAAAATAAATAAGGAGCAGGTGACTGAGTGAAATAGAGTTTCTATTAAAACCAAAATGAACATAAAGAACACATCCATGCACACTACAAAAACAATTTTTTACACTAAAAAACAATTTGAAAACTGACTTTAAGAATTACGATACTGCAACCAGTCCTCGGATGATCAATGAAATAGTTTCTTCTCCAAAATATTAGATCACGATATCATTCATTTAAGTAAATCAAGCTAGCATACTATAAAATATTACAATAATAGGTTCGACTGCGATAGTTATTAAAATGTAATATTATAATAAAATAAAACCAAAGAAAAGTGTGCTAATTGCAAGATTTGCCTTCAAAGAATTTAGAAGAGAGCTCATGACTTAAAAATCCTTCTAAGGAGGCTGCAACAGTGCAGGTATGCTTACATTCATAGATTTTCAAACACGTTAACTTTAATTACTTCTATTGATAAAGCGCTTCTCAAATATTCAGAGTACCCTTAAGTTACGTCAATGACAACTTGCACTAATCAATTTTATTACAATATCAAGCAAAACCTACCTCCTCGCGGGAGACACTCTTCCTGAACTTGATTTCCTCCATGACCTTTTTGGTATAGTTTATAACCTTCTTAAAACCACTAAGCTGCAGAAAAATTATGTTTAATGCCAGAGAAAATAATTAAAAAGTTAGCTAAAGACAAAGACTCGTCACACTTAAACAAGAGAACATTCTTTTGATGAGACAAAACAAAACCCAAAAAATTCATACAGAACCATACATATTGTAGTTCAGAAAATGGTTTCCATTGACAGTGTAGATGCGACTGGCCTTTCCATTTTATAAAAAATTCCACCCCGTTCCAATCCGGTTCGAAATCAAATGAATGGCTAGACAGAACGGGCTCTATTGATTTGTTATTTCTTATAGCATCTTCAGCCGTGCCCTTTGGCTGGTGCCAGAGAACTTTTTCAATTGCATCGCCATCTTCCTCTTCAACTTCGTCCTAAAAGCACATATGACAAAGATTTTGAAAGAGTAAATTAGCAATCGAAACTAATATATAAAAAATAAAGAAATATATTATTCTTATTGATGTTCTAATATAAGATAACATATATGAAACAAGAGCCTTTAAATAAGCCCCAAACAACCTATACATGTCAAACAAAACATTATTTTGGAAGCTACAATAATATATAAGCATCTCTATATAATTGGGAATGCCGGCACACCTTGTGGGACTTGTTCTTTTTGCTTTCATCAAATTCTTCACTTTCTTCACTTTCAACATATGAAACCTTTCGAACTGACCTACTAGAAGTTCTGACCTCACTTCTTCGTCCTTGGACGTCTGTTGTTGCAGAACGGCCACTGTTCTTACGAAGGTGAGTGCTAGTTTTCGTTGAACTTTTAAAACCCCCAACACTATCACTGGCAGAATCCTCTGTTGAAGATTCATCTTCCTCATATGTGAATTTTCCTTTTCTTTGTCGAATAGATGATTGGTACAACTTACGTTCACTGGTAGATTTTACATTGCGTCCACCTTTACCTTGTAGCTTTCCCTTTCCTTTCTTTCCATAATTAGGTCCATCGTCATCAGAAATCTCCAAATCATTATCACTCCCATCGTCTTCCTCGTAATCTTCACCACCATCCCAGTCTTTATCCTGCTATCAATAGAAAACTAGAATTAGTGTGCACGATGAAGAAAGAGAAATGTCCGGGTCTCTTTTTAGATAAGAAACAAAAACCACCACATATGAACTTAACGAGAGAAAAAAATGTGGAGAAAAGAAAGTACATTTATATAAATATGCACACACACATATACAACCATGATGGGGAATAAGAAAAAAAAACCCATTAAGAGAAAAACAGTAGTAGTGAGACCTGTAAGGTAGAGATTGTCGGGGAATGAAGAAAAAGACCTAAGAAATGAAATTCACTCAAGAAGCATCGGAATACTGATATATTGGTTAAATAGGAGAAATTCTACTAGAAAATTGCTGCTGGCAGAAAGTAGAAGGGAAAATCTTTCAGAGATTAGCTTAAATTTTATTACAGGACTTCTTACTTGTAACAACTCCATTCCATGACAAGATAAATTTGATTTATCAATGAGCAGGTTTTTTCTGTTTTTCTTGGATGTGCCTGTACCGCATACTCAGTACATTTTGTGAACTTAATACAAAAATAATTAATAAATGAGAAGGTGAAACTTGAAAGAAAAGAAGAAAGAGAGAAATGGAAAATGCCATTCGATGGAAGAAAAGAAAAGAAAAGAAAAAAACTTGTATTTGCCACATCATGAAATCCAGCAACAAATACATAGATGTATGCAAATACCAAACCTTTTTCACTGAACGACCACTTGTGACACCATAATCAGGTTCAAAGTCCACATCATCAGGGTCATCTTCTGCAAACACACAGATACGAATTTAGCTAATATGGTAGTGAACCATATCAGATGAAGCCTAATATTGATTGATTGTCGAGTGCAAACGAAGTGCAACCGAATGCCAACCAATTAAAATAAAGAAGCATAGTAAACAGTTTAAATATAAAACTAAAATTAAAAAAGATCAATAAAATAATTGGCAACAAGTAAGTATGGGGTGAATGGTGATATAACTAAATTCACTCCAACCTACCAACTTAAGCTTTTAGGTTGATGGGTGATTTAACATGATTTATCATAGTATTAGAGCAAGAGGTCTTGTGTTCAACAAATTCTTGTCCCAATTAATATTGATTCCTCTTGCATGGTATTTTTCAAATTTACAAGCCCACAAGTGAGGAAGATTATTGGTTGCTATAATTATATTTATCTCAACCTAACAATTTAAGCTTTTAGGTTGATTAGTGATTTTTTTTTTCAAGGGTAACCACGCCCGTCCCTAAGCCAGACACCGAGAGACATCAAAGGAATGGAAGGTTGATTGATGATTTAAATGTTTCAACAGTAAGAAAGCAATATTAATCCACAGCCAGAATTGAGAGAAAACAATACTACTGAAAATTAAAAAGGTACCTTCTTCCTCGTCCTCTTCATAATCAGCATCATCATTATGATCATCATCATCTCCATAGTCGTCGTCGTCATCAACCACAGCTCTAGAATTTCTTTGCATGTGATTATGGTTGCCATTAACCGACTGCGACTGCAACCTATTTGACTTCACTGAGTGATGAGTCCCCCTGTATGGCATGGAATCGCTCTGCTCATCTCCATCCTGCTCGTAATATTCATCTGATAACATCCCATCTTCTGCAGGGACCTCCGTGTACCTTCTTTGACCTTTAACCTCTTTTGGTTGGTCATCATCTTCAAAATCTGATCCTCCATCCTTTTCATTAGATATATTATCTTCTGATCCTTCTCCGGTTCTATTTTCAGACTCACTCTTAGACTCCAGGGCAGAATCAGAACCCCCATGGATCATAGGTTGACAGTCCTTCCAAAATGTTGAACCCCACCTTCTACCCACTGCCGTTCTTCTTCCAGCATTTTGCAAGTTTGACACTCTCATAGCAATACCATCTTCTGCAGTTGACTCATTTTGAAACCTACTGGGATCATCTACCTGACCTCCATTATGATAGGGTGCTTCTATGTTCATATTAAAGTCTTTTTCTGTACTCATGTCTTCATAATCGTTTTCTACAGAGGTAATAGTTCTATCGGCAGCATGTCCCGGGCCTTTATCTTCCAAGACTTCATGAGAAACTGGTTCGTTTGAATGATTCCTAAAAAAGGCCATTCTTCTACATGGAATAAAACACCTCAACTTAGTGTGGGTGAAAAAGAAGCTTTGTACCCTAAAAGAAGAAAGTGGACAAACAATAAGGTAAGACTACACTGGATACTATCTCAATCAAAGTGGAAAGTAATAAACTGGAAAAATAAAGCTTTTACATAGAAAATGACAGGGACTGAAAATCATATAAATGCGGCGTATCAAGAAGACAGTAAACTACAAGTGGTGAAGGAGAAATGCAACGATAAAGAACGCGGGAACATTAATCTCAAAAAGAAAACGTTGAAGAAACACATTATTGTAGTTTCTAAGCTATAACTCTGATAACACATTGGAGGGTTAATTTACTTCATACATTCAACAATCCAACTTTTAGTTCCTTTTGTTGTATACTAGCCTTTCTGAGAAGAAAACAACAAGTATTTCAAACAAAGGATAAACTAACCAAATGTACAGAATTGAACAGCACGGGCTAGTAAGAATCAGCTCGTATTCGTAGTTACTTCTTTTATGAAAAAATGAACCACGCAGCAAAGCCCGAGTGAGTGTGCAGACGTGACTCGAGACTACGCATTCGTCCATCAATCAGAAAGAAAGTTCCTTCATCGAATTCTAAGCCAAAGGATATGCAGAGCGGAGATAAATACAAGGACATCGGAAAAGTAATGCTAAAACCATCTTGCACACGGCAATTTTCAGATCAACAAGCTAATCCGGTAATCAAATATTACGAAGGCTAAAACCCCTCGAAACCTCAAAACAAAAACAAACAAACAAAAAAAAAACCCTAGCATTCAAACGAACTCGCAATCCAGGATCAGAAGCCTAAAAAACGCAAGGAAATTACAGCGGAATGAACGATCGGAAAAGGCAGAGGAAAAAAGATGATCGAAAACAAAAAAGTAAGTGCCTCACCTTGAGAAGGCAAAGAAGAATAGAGAACGTAGTTTGACTATTGAAGATGGAAATAACGCGCAGGGGGAGAGTTAATCCTATCGGAATCGACGGCGGCAATTGTGAGTCGCCGGAACTGAATCGGCGGCAATGATGAATTGAATCGGGTCGGGTAATCGGGTTAGGGAGGGGAAAATCGAGGAAATTCAAGAGGTCATGGTCGACGGCGACGGCGGCGGCGGCTAAGATGCGACAAGTGGCAACGTTAACAGCAGATTTAAGAGGAAGAAGACGATGAAGAAGAAGAGTGAAATTGTATTCCCGTTTAACCTTCCTCTCGTTTTTCTTTTCTTTTTTTTTTTCTTTTTTTTTTCCCTCTTTTGTGGTTGATTTAACGAGGATTGTTTCCGAGAGAGATAGGTGTTTGTGAAAAGGGTGGAATTAAGAATTTTGAGATAACTCGTAGTTCTTTTTCCCCTTAACTTAATATATTTCTTTTCTTTCTTTCTTTCTTTTCTTGTGTTTTGATAAATGGCTTTCGATTTCCCCACTATCTCCAGGTTATCTTTTTTTTCTTTTAATACAATAAACAATTAATTATTTTGGAAGTAAATATTTTTCATCCATCAATATTTAATTTTATTTATTTATTATTATTACAGATTGCATTGCTTTGCATGTGAATTTAAACCAATTTTATTTCAAATTTTCCTCTTTTAGAAAATTAGTAATTTATTTCAATTCGTTGATTTTTATTACTTAAACAATAATTTGGTCGCGAGTTCGAACTAATTATATGTTTGTCATGAATACTTATTATAAACAGTGGTTACTAAAACTTGGGTGTCTGTTTATCTAAAACTACGTGCCACTTTATCTAAATCTTATATTTTTTATTAAATATTTTTATGAATATTGATTATAAATTTTTCTTAAAATTTTCTAATATATATGATGTTTTTTAACAAAATTAACGTTTGAAATAATAACTCATGAATTGATCTTAATTAATAGTATATAATTTTTATTTTACTTTTTTATAGTAGTATATCCTTTTTTTTAATTAGTATATTTTGTTTATTTCAAATTGATTCACTACTTAAACATTAAGATTTTGGAAAAAGAATCTAAAAAAAGAAACGATTTTGTGAAGAATAAAGAAAACAAAACTTAAAGTTGAAATTTGTTTTCATGAGGTCAATATTAACTTAAAAAATTAATTTCTAATACATAACTACATCAATATATAAATGAAATAGATTATGAAAAAAATAATAATAATAATAAATATTCTTTTTTTTTATTATGTTCGATATTAATTATAAGTTTATTAAAAAAAATTATTAATTATTTGTTAACTTTTTAAATTTAAATTTAAGTAACTAAAAAAAATTGTGAATTTCATACTTTTCTTATAATAACCTGCACCTCAAACACTGTTTATCATAACCCCTCTTATAATAACCTGCACCTCAAACACTGTTTATTATAACTCATCGTTTATCATAACCCTTCGTCTACAATTACATAATCGGTGCCTCAAACACACCCTTAAATAATCTGATTCGACCAATATGAGTGGGGAAAGAGACTCATCCCCCTATCAATCACTTGTTGCCTCTCACGAATATCTAACTGCAACGTCCCCCATTTTTATAAGCCCTCCAAGTATGCTTTTCTAACAATTTCTCTAAGTCGGATTAGTTTATTTACCTTTTCTTTTCTTTTCTTTTTTTGCCATAGGGTTCTTTTGTAACTAGTTAAGTCTTGTGCGTTATTTTTTTATTTTGGGAAGTTTGGGTTAGTTTTGTAAATATCAAAAAGTTTTGTAAATATCGAAAGATGGCTTGTTTACAAACTTAAAGGTTATTAGTGGTTTCATTCTACGCATCTTTTTCATGGCTAAACAGAGAGGTTTTCGAGTTTCCCATATCGCAAGCCTTGTCGTCGCCATCCCTCATCCGTGCAACTGCTATTTGCCCGCTCCCCACTGTCGCTAGATCGCGTAGCTAAGCAATCATTTGTCGCCCCTCCAACTGCACCTTTGTTTCACTAATCACCTCACACACTCTACCTTAGTCATGTGGTTCTTCTCGTAGCCTCTCAACATCACCAGTCAGACGATGTTGCTTCGCATGCCCAAGCTGCTGCAACCGCGAGCCTAAACCGCCAAGTCGCGCCCCTATCTACTTGCAACTGCGATGCGTTCTGGCATCCTTCCTCGCTCGTGTGTGCGTGTGTGTGTCGGTTCCGTCGTTTCTCGCGTACTAGTACATCTCTACCAACCAGCTGTGCTGCTCGTTTTCACACGATTGTGTCCCCACAGTAGGTTGCTCACGTTTGCACGGATAACTTCCTCGGTCAGTCGCACGCCTTGGACTGAGTAGCCACGCCTCGCCGCCTCAGTTTACGTGTTGGTTCCCACTTTTCTATGTACATGTCCAAATTCTTGTTCCCCAGTTACTTATTAGCTTATATGTTTGGTTTAGAGCCTAATTGGGTGTATTATGATGGGTTGCATATTTAGGGTGCAATTATTATATGAAGCTTGAGCGAACACGATTCTATATTCTTTATCAGGTACGAACCTCTTCCTAAGGATATGTGAACCATATGTACGTTTCTTTTACTGTTTTGATGCTATATGGAGACTATGTCTGTGAGTGCTTGTTTTGTTAATTTGGTTCATTAATTTAGTAGTATCATATTAGGGTAATCGTGATTAATTGTTGAGCATATATAAATGGTCTGGTATGTTTTTCAGTAAATTGTTGTTGTATAGATGTCATTGGAGATGCGATAATATTCCACCTCCAGTTAGGGATGTGAAGGTTTTGCCGCCTCCAATTGGGAAAGTCACCTTCAACTACGATGACTTCAAACAAAAATTTATATGAATGTCTTCATAAAATCTTTTTTTTTTAATGAATGACAACATTTTTTATACAAATCTATGGCTTCAATCTAATGAAATTAATTGTTTCAATCAAGTGAAATTGAATAAAATTAATAAAATCAAACTCATTGTAACCAATTAGTTAAACTAAAGACAAGTTGATTCTTTTTTCTTTTTTTAAAGCACACTTAGGGGGTGTTTGAGGCGAGATGAGATGAGATGGGAGGAGAAGAGAGGAGATGAGATGAGATGAAAGGAGAGAAGATGAGATGAGATGTTGACAACAGAAAAACTTTGTTTGGGGTGCAGAAAGATGAGATGAGATGACTGGAAAACCTTGTTTGGGATGAAGGGAGATGAGATGAGATGAGAGAAAAACCTTTTTTGGGTGTAGGGAGAGGAGATGAGATGTTAGAGTATCTAATTTTTTATTTTTTTAAATACTATTAATAATCAAATTATTCTCAAATCTTCTATTTATATAAGTATGAAAACATGATCACTGTCATAAATAAATTGTAAGTAGCATAAAATTAATATCATACCGCTCTTGATAATATTAATGTTCATATTAAAAAAGAAATGTAGTTTCAATGACATCATGTAGAACCTAACAACCATGAGATTAAAGTTTCAAATCTCTCACACTTAAATATTATTGAATTAAAAATTAATAATGTATAAAACTTTACACAACAAAAATGAAGTTTGACTAATTTAAAATATTTGTAGGTCATACATAACTTTAATTTTTTTTTCAAGATCTGTTAGACTTAAATAATAAAAGCAAATTTAAAAAAAATACAAAGATTCTATTTGTTAAAAAATAATGAATTAAAAAGAAAAAAAAATTTTGATTGGTTAAACTAGCCATTATAAAATATTGATAGTAATTTTTATTTTTATTTTATTAAAAAAGAAATTATTTTCTTATGCTTTACATATATTCACATTCATATCTACCGAAGGTAAAAAAAATTGTCAATAAAATATACTAATTAATATGTAACAATAAATCAAACATTGCAAGTATTTATCTTATTAGTCATTGACGATTAGGGAACCATTAACACCCATAAATTTTGTAATGTGTTGTTTTTTTTTGTAGGTAAATTGGCACATTTTGATGATAATTATACATGAAAGTAAAACATTGCCCCTCATATTTTGGAATTTATTGTTGTTGTTTTTTTTTTTTTCAATGTAAAATAGATTTCAATTTCTATATTCACTCATAAAAGTCTTGAAACTTATAGTTGTTTTTTTTTTTTTTTTAAATACGGACAAAACTCTCAAAATTATTTGAACTAATTTGCCCTATTCCCAAATTTTTTTTATAGATTCACTCCTACTATTATTTTATTTTTGTAAGAGAGTACAAAATTTGAATCACATTTTTATAACAAACAAAATAAGTTCAATATTTTAAAATTTATTGTAAATTATGAATAAAAATTCAATGTATATAAATTATATAAATTTAATTATTGTTTTAATAATAAATTGATGTATATATTGTAATATTAAAAAGGGGAATTGTACTAATATTCATTTTCCAATAAATATTTACCAATGTATTCATCCTTCATAACATTTTGCAAATCTATTTTGTTATTTAAAAATCCTGCAAAATTAAGTTTTATTAATCTCATTTTGCCCTTGAAGACATTTAATTCAATTAATTGAAAATCTCATAATCACTTCCCTCCTTATTAACAATTACTTCATAATTTTAGCTTTCCTTAACAAACTCATACCTAGTCAATACTCTTTTCTCTCTTGAAGTTCCATTTCCCCAAAAAAAAATAAAAATCAATTCTGATTACACTATTTTTACCATCAACATCAACTTCTTTTATCCCGCTTTCGTTGTCGGCAGCAAAATATTCCCATCATAAGTTCTAGTTTCAAGGTTATTTCTCATTTTCTGGCCAAAAATCTGCATTACCGGCAAAAAAGTTCCGTCTTCCTCGCGTAATATGTTCAGATTTTTCATTCTCATTTCCTAGTTATTCTTGTGAATACCCTTCATTCCCTTCCCCTTCTTTTTGTACGCCCACTAACTTTTTATTCAAGCTTCCTTATCGTAATAATCATTTCTGTACAATACAACAACAACTTATGACTTGTTCCATTCAATTTCAGCATGTCGCAAATTGTCCAGTTTGATATGTCCTTCTTCAGTTATAGATTTATTTAACCATAATGTACAAATTGTTTAGTTATTTATGTCCTTCTTTAAATATGGATTTATTTAACCATCAGGACAATTCAATAAGTTTGTAATGTTCTTCTTCAATTCTGGATTTATTTAACCAGACTATACAAATGACTAATATATTCTTGACAAAACTGTAATTAAAATACAATTTATACAATATAACAGTTAGTAGTTTACGGATAGTATACAATCTACCCACCACACAATAGAATATTATAAATACAAACTACTGTTTTTCCCTTATGTACTGTCTTGTGTGTACATACATTCATATTAGATTATTCATCTTAAATAGGAACAATCAGTAACCCTATCTGCATAGTGGGCTGTGGAATGAAAATGATTAACCCTCTTCATGCTTTCTTTTCATTAGTCTGTCCCATCTTCCCACTTCTTTGGTGGTCTTGTCCACTTCCGGAGATAATACAGTACTTTTTACACTAGACTTTCTAAATTTTTCATTGATTTCGGATTTATGGACTTCTGCAATACATCATCATTTTTTTTGTTCAACCTCTTATTCTTGGTATGTTATCCTCCTACAAGTATAGAATTACGAAAACAGTAAAAAACCCACAATATAAACGACTAATCAAATCTATATTAGGATAAGCTCAAGACAGTACATGCAAAATAAATCTATACACAACAAACTAACATTCAATAAACAACATGAGTAATAGATGAAACCTATCAATGGAACACGGTACATGCAAATAAATCTATACACTCAGGAAAATACCGCATTGTAGCCATTGTCTATTCTTCTTCTAAAACCAAAGAATCACAAATCGGTAGTATAGAAAATAGCCCTCTCATACCCATTCTCGATTCCCCTTCACATACCACCAAATTAGAAATCAACAGTATACAAAATTCCACAAACCCTAAAAACCAACTATTTTAAAACCAAAAAAAAAAAAAAAAAAAAAAAAACTAGTGAAAATTGGAAAATAGACACATCTCATACCTATGGCGGCAGTAGTTCTCTTTTTTGTCCATTTTTCCCTCGTTGCTTCCAATCGACTATACAGAAGAAAGAACACCAAAATCTCCATTTGACTGAAGGTGGAAGGGTTTTTTGATGGAACAGAATGCCTAATAAAAATGGGGAAGAAATGAAAGTGAAATGGCGGCAGGTTCTATTTTCACCAAAATGGATGGAAAAATACGTAATTATGTGGCACATTTTTCGGTGTGGTGGATAAAGAAGTTGTGGGAATTTTCCTATTTTGATTCCATTTTGAATTTCGTAATAAATGGTATGTAGGGTATATCTGTAAATGTTAAAATCAAGTATAAAAGCTTTTAATAAAGGAAATTCAGAATTGCTAATTGTTTTGGCAGGAATCTAGTTTTGTAAATATTTTCTCTATTAGGTATATATATAAAAAAAGCTCTATTAAAAATTGGTGTATATATTGTTAATATTAAAAAGAAACACATGATTTTATACCAATAATTTAATAACAATAATTTTTTTTTTAAATTATAAATTTGTAAATAGGATATTTCTAATATTTCTCTAAATAATTGAAGTTTCATTGACTTTTTTATTATTAAGAATGATTAAACAAAAAAATGAAAATTATTTAATTTTTTATAAATAAAAAATATTAAAATTTATTGGCATGTATCAAGAGATAAATATCTATTTATTATAATTTTTAAAATTTAAATTTATTTAAATAAATATTTGATATAATAATAATATAATTACTATAATTATATACCAGTATACTAATATATTTAATTAATAATAATATTATAACCACAAATATATCAAATATAAGAAAAACATTAGAAAACAATTAAAAAGTTATAAAAATGTTAAAGAAATATAAAAATAAAAAAAATAAAAAAAAAAAGATGAGAGGAGATAAGATGAGATGAGGCCCAACACCTCACCTCATCCCAAAACAAACACACTCTTAGGTTATTCCTTTATTATTCTTATAAGCGGATCAAACACATATTTAGTAACGTATAAAAAAGTCTAGTTTTGTTCAAATTAGGGAGGGTGACACAAATCATATATAAAAAGTATCACTCCTCCTAGATAAGATGAGAATAAAATATCAATTTTTATGATCAAATTTATGACTAGGAAGTTGAATTGAATTACAATCAATCAACAAAATTACACACATCACCGACTCTTTAGGTCTTACTTCAACAATTGAAATGAGGTCGAGGTTGCATAACTATGAACCCACCTTATATGGGTTAAGCTATTATTGTGGTTGGCAATGGGTAATTGACTCAAAAGTTGTTATTAACAAAAATATAGTAGCTACATATATAGAAATTAATTTTCATTTAAATATTAATAAATTAGACTCTATGTCTCATGAAAATAGTTAAGAGTGTAAATTGGTTCAAACGCTTACAAATCTATCTATATATATACACATATGTGACTCAGCTATAAAGTTTCTTAAAATACATTTAAGTTTTTTTTGGGTATTAGTAAGAAATGTCTAGTTTTACAAAAGAAAAATATGGAATGTTTACAATTTACCAGCATTAAAATAGATGGCTATTTCAAGTATGGTGAAGGTGAGAGAAACTTTTTTATCCTTTTTTTTTTTTTTTTTTTTTTTTTTTTAATGAAAAACGATACAATATTCCCACAAACTAAGGAGAAAAATCTTCTCCCACATATTGATTTCCTACAAATCCAATTTTCACATTAATAGAAAATATGTTATCTTTTAAATTTAATAATAATAACTTGATATTAGTTACCATTTCTTTATAATTAAACACAAAAATGGAAAAAGAATATTATTAATTTAGTTTTATTATTTAAAATCTATATATTAAAATTCAAATTTTCATATAAGTTAGATTTTATGAATTTTTATTTAAAAAAATTATATATAGGAGAATTGATCACACAATTCAATTTATTCATCCCAAATCAATATTTCCTCTATTCATCTTGATCAAAACCTTCCCACCATTCAAGGTATCAATCAAAAAATTCACTTTCAGTGTAAAATGCCCTTCAACACATCATTAGAATTTGGAAACTACTGAACAAAAAGGATGGAATCGGCAATTGAGAAGTGAGAATTGGAGATGAAGATTACTAGCTAAATTTTGGTTTTTGACTTTTGAATTTTATTGGTAGTGTAAGAGTATCAAATTTTCAAATATTTTCTACAAGATTTCAACAACCAACCCCACATATTCGAAGGAACAGGTACATTTTCAAATATTTAAGTCAATTAATTTCAACTGCACTCGACATTGATGAAAGCTCGACGATAGCCGACATCTCTCTCTATAAAGAAAATTTGAAAAAAATGCAAAATAATAATATTGGCAAAAGACATAGATCTACTGCAATACGTACAAAGATTGTTGTTGTATCTTGTAGATATTGTATACATACACACCAAGATGTATATAGAAAAACAAATTAAAAACTTTGAAAAGTGAGTGAGTTGATTTGCCGCATTTGAAGATTGAGCAAGACGAACTACAGTTTGAAGATGTAGATATACTCCCACTTGTATATGTTTACATCCTTATACATAAATCAAACATAAAAAAGTCCCAAGTATGTTGATCTACTTATTTTCTTATTCCAACTTTATTCTTATTTTATGCATTTACGGTGATGTAAGAGGATGTAAATATGAGTAGATTTACAAATAATTGTTTCCCATTTTTAAATTTAAAAAAGTTATCATGTAAATGTAGGTAGATTTTAAATAAAAGTTATCGAAAGTTTTTTCTTCTTCTGATATTCTAGAAAATTGTGAATTTAAAACCAAATATTTTGGTTAAAGATTTTATTTTAAAATAAAAATAAACTAGATTTGATTTTTAGAGGTAACTATTGAAAAATCTAATTTTAAATAAATTAGATTTTATTTTTCGACCGTTATTGGAGAATCAAAATCAAGATTAATTAACCCGTAAAAAGTATATTTAATAGTAAGGGTATAATGGTCAATTATAATATATTTAATTATTTAATTATTTACATAATTTCAGATTTAGACATTATTTTAACTATTCAAAATGGTACACCTTTGTTTATTATTTTTGCAAAAAGCAGATATTTGCCTAGTTAACCTTTTTTTTTGTTACGTGGGCCTTCAAATTCGAACATAGTTGAAAGAACGTGGGGAATGGGCCTTGAATTCTGATTTAATTCACAATAATACAAGTTCGATCTATAAATTTTCTAAATTTTATTGAAAATAATAATTATAAAATGTTAAGTTCGTACTTAAATTTTGATAAGTCCATTTTTTATGTTGTATTTAATCCACCATTAACTTTAAGAAATATTTTCTCAACAAAATCAAGTTTTTTTTTTTTTAGATTACAACAATTGAGAGTGGGAGAATCTAACTTATAACCTTTCGTTCGTTGAGTCTATACTAATGCACTCTTTTTGTTGGTTCAGCAAAATCAAGTTAAAGAACAATTTTGTGGTAGAATTTTTTTTTTTTTTTTTAAAGTTTTAACAATTAAAATAGATATTCGAATTCATAACCTCTTAATTATTGATATAGAATGAGCTATTATTCTTGTTAATTACACATTTTATACTACGTTCTTGTTAACATAAAACAATTTTTTAAACTTTAAATTATGTGTT
>JBBMKA010000020.1:1687993-1706963 GCA_037833695.1 Sechiopsis laciniata | reverse complement strand
CAGCATGTAGTTGGACATGGAGTCCATAGGAAGCTTTGCATATTGTGTTTTGAACTATTTGAGATTGTTTGCTTAAATACTGACCAAGAACCTATTTTGTTTTATCAAGGTTATGTTTGGAATGTTTAATTTCAAAGGATTTCATTTACATACGCTGTCTTAAATATTTTTACTTCCATGCATGCTGAGTAAGGACCAGGTTTAGGGCCACTTTTAGGTCCGGTCCTTACATTTTATCTGCTCACTCACTGATTAATATAACATTCTTTCATTTTACTCACTGCTTAAGTTTATGCTTTGACCAATGATGAGTTAGAATCTTGCTTCTTAATTCTGCACTTTCAAAACATTGCCTTAGATTGCTGACATTCAATCTGCCCCGAGACATCATTCGATAGTTAATAACAAAAATATCATGGGACGGATACTTGTGAACTTAGGACATAGAACAATTCTGTGGGAGGAGACCTATTAGTTTGAAGTAATGACATTAAAAACCTTAGATTCATTTAAGTTTGGGGGAAATAAAACTCACTTTCATTGAGGACAATGAAACTTTTAAGTTTGGGGGTGAGAAATGCCCACGCTATGCGGTGCTGTGCGAATAGAATATGCGAACGCGTAATGTTTTCCAAAAAAAAAAAACTCAAGGCATTCTGGGTAAAAATGAAATGGCAAGAAGAGCGAATAACCGTGGGATATCCAAGTATTCTGCTAGCAATGCTACAAGACCAATTAGCGGCTAAGTAGAACATTTTACTCAAAGGAACCCAAATAAATAAGCCTCGGACAGAATGTCTTGAACAGATTTAGATGATAGGGGTTGAATGAATTGCAATAGAGCAGAAGTCTCCAAACTAGGAGTTGAACTTTGGACTAAGGGAATAAGGAGAAGAACTGAGATGAGATTGTTAGGATCCTAGTGAATGATGATTTGGAATGATTAAGCATTTGGTGTATCAAGGCAATAATACTTAAAGATTAATTTTTTTTAGCAAGAGGAAGAACGCGGTTTGTGTTTTGCATTACTTTTAGCGGTTATGACACCAATAATAGCATCGCTCGAGACGAGCAATGATTCAAGTTTGGGAGTTTGATGACTCTAAAATAGAGTCAGATTTTAGCCTAACTTTGGATCATTGTTCGCGCTTATTAATTGAAAATTACGAGTAAGGCGAAACTAGGAATAAAAATGTGTAATTCGCTAATGCTTACGCATTAAGGGAGTAAAATGCAAGATCTCGATTATTAAGAAGAAAACAAACAAAATAGCACGTTTAGCACGTTTAGCACGAATTTCGTAAAACTTATGCTGATTTCTATTTTCGCAGGGTTAGCGCTAGTGGGGCAGTCTGATACTGAGAATCAAGACGCGCGATTGTGAGTAATTAAAGCTCGAAAGACCAAAGCCAGAAGCACTTCAAGGAAATAAGGAAGGAATCATCTGACAACGAGAAATTGACTAACTAGACAAATTACGAGACAGATTGCTGAAATCACGGGATTCCTGCCTTAGACAAATCAAAACACATTTGGCAAAGATAAAATGAGAAATTATCGCGAAGATTGATTCGTGCCATTTTGGGAGATTTGGAGATTTGATGACCCAGTCCTATAAATAGATTGTTGAGTGTAATAAAGAAAATGGGGGATCGCAAGGATCGAAGGTGTGTTCTTCAGATTCTTTCTTCTGAGAGGAGTTCAGAGACACAACCGAGACGACAATAGTTTGTTATTTATTTTTCTTTTATTTCATCGTTAGACTCATTTTACTTCAGTAATACAAATTCTAATGTTTTTCATATTGTGTTTTGTGTTTTCTGTCTGTATCATGAACTAACTTCATTAAGGCAAAACTAGGAGAAAGTGAATCTTCTGTATCATTAACTAACTTCATTAGGGCAAAACTAAGAGAAAGTGAATCTTAATAGCATGTTGAAGGAAGAAACTGGAAGGGTTCATTTAGAGCATGTAGATTAGGTACAACAATATAATAGCGAGTGTCGACCGACAATCTACACAAACTAATAGGTTGTAAATCGAAAGAGAAAATAACCTAAGTTTACTTTGCATGTTTGATAGGTAGTGCTACATCTGTAATGCTTTGAATCAGAGTTTAGGAATAAACGCTTAACTATCACATACTTATCACCAACTCGTAATTACATCTAGTCACGAGGGAAGTCGGACTTGATGCTAAATGAAAGTAGAAGCAGAAGTTTGTAAGGCGTAGTATGATAGAGTCCCTTACTGTATGTTTCTTGCTGCTGAATTTCATGAGTATCTTGGTCTAGCCTTTTCTTCTCAATACTACTTTATCTCGCTATTTACTTACTTTTATGTTTCAATCATAAACCAACTCAAATCATATTCGTGCAATTTACAATTCAATTCTAAACATCACCTCGGATAGTTTCAAGTCCCTGTGGAGATCGATAATTTACTTATTACTTGCTGCAGACTACGTATACTTGCGTGAAGTGCGAACTAATCACACTTAAAGCATTTAGCTATCTGCTATCGTAGAGTCAAGCCACAACCCATGTATCTCCTCATCAAACTTGATACTTAATCCAGCTAACTAATTAATTATACCTTGGAATGTATTCAAGTGATATAACATAGACGTTCCTTCTTGATACTTTAAATGCATCATTTACTTAATCAAATACAATTTACTATTACGAGTTTTTAGGGCATACAAAGACTCAAGCTTGTTCCACTTAGTCGGTGCATGATTATCTTCACCAATGTGATTTAGAATATTTTTTTCTACCCAAAGTCTAATCATGCAACATACTTTCTTATGACATATTTCCCATTCTAAATCGGTTTTATCATTTGGCTTCTCAAGTGAAAACATAGGAAGATATAAATCATTCACATATAAAATATCTTTCATTTTTCTTTTCCATACTTGATAATTTGAACCATTCGAATTAACCATTCTACCACAGCTATGACTCTTTTCCATATTTAACACAAGGCCTCTAATTAAACTTAACCACGGAGCTCTGATACCACTTGTTGGGAATAAACACTATTTTAATAGGATCAATTATTCCCTCTCTTGTGTTCCTAATGAAAAATCAGCAAACATATATATGGTAGATAAATCAAGCACAACACACAAAGATTTTAACGTGGAAAAACCTCTTCAAGGTGAGGAGTAAAAAATCACGGACAGAAGTCAAATCTCCACTATAATCGATAATGGGCAACAAAAAATACTCCCTAGTTACAACTAGAGGTATACAACATATAACAACTCAAGATAAACAATCTTGACAATAAACAACACTAAACCTAGAGAAATAAATAGAAAGATCTCACAAAATTGTGGAACTGAATCACCACTGGAATCTAGATGTAGTAGCCTCTAAAACTTGATCTCACCGTTCAGATTGAAGACCCTTGTGTAAAAAACATGCTATTCAAATTTTAACTCGATCTGACGGTGCAATTGCTAAAAAATGCCAAATACTGAAGCTGGCTGAAACCTCTTTTTCTCTCTATTTACTTTCTCTCTCTAGCTGTTCTTACTCTCTCTGGCTGTTGATTTTCAAGGTTCTCTCTAAAAGGGATAAAAATACACTTTATATATATACCCTAATGGGCCTTAAATGTGAGCTTATCTACAAATGTGAATAAAACCAAACATTATCCACGATTTCGTATTTAAGATGTAAAACCCATATTTTTAGCATATTTATATATTAGTTACGTGTAAGTTAAGGGGATGAGGTGGCAAAACGGCATCATTTTGGGAGTTTTGACCATTAATTTTGCGAGAGAAGGGAAGGGGAACTGAAAAAAAAAAAGAGAACAGAGAACGGAGAAGAAGAAGAAATCTAGGGTTAGGATTCAAGCGATGGTTTTGTCGGTGAACATTGGAGTTGATGGGTTAAGTGCGGTCTCCGCTGCCATGGGAGGTGCGTAAATCAATTGGAAGGTTAGTATTTGATTTTGGGTATGTTTCTGGGGATGATGAAGAGGGAGAGATGTGATATAAATTTTTCTATATCCAAAATGTTGAAGTGGCCAAGAAGCACACTTGTTAGAGAAATTGCAAAGAGACGAGAGAAGATCAAAATGGCAGTCAATTTTAGTAGGCAAAAGGTGAGCCATCTCGTTATTGTTTGGGGGAATTTAGAGACTCGAACTTGGGACTGTTGGCTCGATTTGATTGACCCCAAACTTAAGGGTTGATGGGTTTCAATTGGCACACTCTTTAGATTATTGTTAGCTTCAATTCCTTGTGGGGGAAACGTGTGTTTTTATTGTATTAGATTCTTGGGTGAAATTTAATACTCAGTATGATTGTTGTTTGTGTAGAAGGAAAGGGAATGTCTGGATTCAGGCAGCACCGTGGGAGCTCTCTTAACCACAGGTGAGAAAGTTCTAGAATTCCAATACTAGATGCACCCAATATTAACGTTGTTTTTGGAAGAGAAAATGGATAGATGATTGTGGAATTTAAAGGGTGAAGGATTTTCGGAATGAAATTACTCATGAAATAGCAGCAGCTTGGAGAGATTTATGTGTGTGTATGTATTTTTTTTTAAAAAAAGAAACGTGGAGTTATGATATGTAAATTCTAGCAGGTGAACTGTGTGTGGCAGAGACCATGGAGTTTTTTTTAAGCTTCCAATTGTAAATTTTAAAGGGTAAATATTTGAGCAAGTTTTTGTGGTGATATGGTTGTCGATGTTGCGTTGTTGGAAACGGAGTTGGTGAGAAGTTTTAGTTGTGGTGTTTATACGAAAGTGTAGAATAAAATGGTATTAGTTAATTGTTAAACTTTATGGGAACTTGGAGATATGTGAGTGGCTTAGAAGAGGTTCAGAAAGGAATGACCTAATCGTCGTGGGGATGGAAATATTTTTGTGTGAGATGTGCTCTTTGTTAAGGGAGCATACTCTTTATGTATTTTATTTTTATGTGTAATGACTATGGTGTATCTCTTTTCGTTGTGTTGTAGCAAGTATTCCTCGTAGAGCATTGACGGGACACTCATAAGATACGATAGGTTGAGCCCATTATTTGGCTTCAAGATCTAGGAATGAGCACATAGTTTGCGTGAGTTCTGTTATGAGTTCTAGTCTTGAGGTATAGGTTAGTGTGTGTTCTTTCTTACTTACAACCTTGAGAAGATCATGTACTTTAAACTTTTTGTTTGGGTTCGGATGTAAAACATACTTGGAACATAAATTGAATTTAGTGTTCTTTGTAACTAGGTGGAGAATTCGAGGATGTTACATAAGATCCCTCTCATTCGAATATGGTCTCAATTCATTCATGGATCCCTCTTAAACTCGGTTGTCACATTAACAATTAGGTTTTTAACATCTTTTTAGATTGAGAGGTATATCACGTGTTAATTAATTGAGTTGTGTTTAACTTAACTCCAAAATTTCCAACATAAACACAATTCATTAACTTATCTATAGATACACAAGTTCTTCATTGCCCAGTGAGCATACTCAAAGGGCATTTGAATATGTTCATCACAATCTCTCAATCTCTCAATCTCTATGTCCTAAAAATAACCTTCGCCTACCTGTGATTGATGGATATAATATAATTTTGGTTCGATGTACTTTTTTTTTCTTTTTTTCCTTTGAGATTACAACAATTAAGTGTGAAGAATTTAAACTCAAAACTTCTTGGTCATTGAATGTAGACCGCTCAACAATTACTTTGTTGGCGATATTTGTTTTGATTGATAAGTTTACTTTTAAATGTCTAAATTTAGTCATTTAATTTTCAATAAATTTCAAAACTATCCATTGTGATAAGTTTAAAATTATTGAGAGTCTCTTGTCCATTCTCATTTGATTATGAAGAGTAAGTCAAAATTTAAAGAAACAAAAAAAAACTTCGCTGTGTGTTTCAAGATAATCATATGCTTGAACTGATTTGTCACGTTAAGACGATGCTCTATCACCAAGCCATATCCATTCCTGAAATAGAAACCGACTATAATTATAATTTAGTGAAAAAACTAATACAATATAAACATGCTTTTAAATTTTTAGAGTAAATGATACTAAAGTTTTTTTTTTTTTTTTTTTTTTTTTTTTTTTTTTTTTTCAATAAGCCATGCCTAATAATTCTAAAATAAGTAACTTTCTTTTAAAAAGAAAGGAAAAAAAAAAACTCAAATTGTAATGATTATTTTTTTCTAAACATGATAAAAGTATTTGACAGGGAGAATTTGGGTGCAGCCGATGTTACACACACATATTTATTTTTATTTTTTTAAAAATGGACTGAGATGTGTGGCGCTAGAAGCACCACATATGTTACATCATCCTTGGAGTGCAGCCACGTTTGCATCCAAATTGCATTCTTTAAAATGGTAGAGACCACCATCAAACAATTTTTAAAATTTTCTTTTTAAATCAAACAAATCTTAATTAAAAAAAAAAAGAAAGAAAAAAGTTAAGCATTAAATATAAATGAATTATAATGCTGTATTAGAAAAAAGGGGAAAAAAAAAACAGTTGTATAAATACAACGAAGTTTATGGATAAGAGAAAAAGAGGGAGCTAAGATTCTCTTGCTCTCTGCAACAATAATGTCTCCCACAGCTCTCACTCCTTCTACAGCTCTTCTTCCCTCCTTCAGATTCCGCCCTCTTCTCCTCTCTCCATCTTCCTCTTTCCCTTTCTTCCCAAAACCCATTCTCTCTCGCAGAATCCGCCATCGCATTCGTGCCTCTGCAACCACCGCCGTCGAATCCGGCAATGGAGCTGTCCCTGCGGCGGAGCCGCCGGTCGCAGCTTCCTATGGCAGACAGTACTTCCCCCTCGCCGCCGTTGTTGGCCAGGTACTCTAATTTTCTCTCTTCTTGCACTATTTATCCTTAAGGTTACTTACGCCTAATTGAGCAGTTTAGTTTCAATTGTTGAAGCTAATTAGTCGAATTCGTATCATCTATGGTTCTATTTTTGTTTTTGTTCATCGTTTTGTGTTTAGGAATTAACTGGTTAGTTTATGTACGTGCGTATCATTTAATTGTGTTCTACTACAGGATGCAATTAAAACCGCTCTTTTGCTTGGAGCTATTGACCGTGATATTGGCGGCATTGCCATCTCTGGAAAGCGAGGAACCGCTAAGACTGTTATGGCACGAGGATTACACGCAATCTTGCCGCCTATTGAAGTAGTTGCTGGCTCAATTGCCAATGCCGATCCATACTGTCCAGAAGAGTAAGCTTGCCAAAGTAATCATTCCAAGTAGCTTTTTCACCTAGATTTGGTTTCGGTTAGGGAGTGGGATGGACTTAAGCATATGAAAATGGAAGGACTAATTGATTTTTCTGTATTCATAGTGTCCTCTTATCTTTTTCAAGCTTGGAAATTGGAATGCTCTATCTTGTGAAACCAATGATTCGATTTCGGTTAAGTAATGTATTTTGCGAGATTAATGTAGCAGCTATAAAATGCGGTTACATTGAGATCATGGGATTGTACCATCATGGATATTCACTGTCTCCTAAACAATATCACAATCTGCTAGGTCAAAATTTTCTTGCCCAAAATTTAGGCTTCGGTTTTAAAGAAACATAGCAGTTGAATATGCTTTTGCCCTTTAGTTGGTTCTTGAACAAAATAAGATTGATCTTTACTTCATCTATAACAATGATTGTGTTTCTTTTAACCTGCAAAAAAAAAAAACTAAAGGTGGGAGGATGACCTTGGTGACGGTGTCGAATACGACTCGGCTGGTAATGTCAAAACACAGATTGTTAAGTCTCCTTTTGTTCAGGTACTTACCAAGACACATGGTAACTCACAGGGAGCTTATTTTTCATTGTTTAATGAAGCAAGTTTGGTGTTGGTGCAGATTCCACTTGGAGTAACAGAAGACAGGCTCATTGGATCTGTCGATGTAGAAGAATCTGTAAAAACTGGAACAACTGTTTTTCAGCCGGGTCTTCTTGCTGAAGCTCATAGAGGAGTTTTGTATGTCGATGAAATCAATCTTTTGGACGAGGGTATTAGTAACTTGCTGCTTAATGTATTGACTGAAGGAGTCAATACAGTTGAAAGAGAAGGAATCAGTTTTAGGCATCCATGCAAACCACTCTTGATTGCTACTTACAACCCAGAAGAGGGTGCTGTTCGTGAGCACTTACTAGACAGGATTGCGATCAATTTAAGGTATAGTAGATGTTTTGCCAGTGAAGTAAATCATATATTCATTTTTCCTTCTCATTCAACTATGACAAACTTCTAATGCAGTGCAGATCTTCCTATGAGTTTTGAAGATCGTGTTGCAGCTGTAGGAATTGCTACACAATTTCAAGAACAGAGTATGGAAGTTTTGAAAATGGTTGAGGATGATATAGATACTGCAAAAACTCAGGTAAGCTGGCATGCTGTGGTATAGACTGTTGAACTAAAGGATCTACTCCTATAAATAACTGCTTGCGTGATAACTCTCTGACTTCCTGGGTTGAAGGTGAAAGAAATTTCAGTCCTCTATTAGCTGCTTCCATCATTACATTGCACTAATAGGGACACAGAAGGACGGGCCCATTTTTGATGTATTTTAGGAAATTTGATTGCTTAGGCTCTAATTCATAACCATTTGATTTTTTGTTTTTGGTTTTTGAAATTTAAGCTTAGTTTTACTCAAATTTCCTACGATGTATTCCATCATTTTTTAAGAATATAGGTGAATAATAACCAAATTTCAAAAACCAAGCAAGTTTTTGGAAGCTACTTTTTTTTGTTTTCAAATTTTAGTTTGGTTTTTAAAAGTATAGGTAAGATGTAGATATCCAAGAAAAAACATATTGTTGTAGGTTTAAATTTCAAAAACAAAAAACAAAAAACAAAATGGTTATCAAACGGGGGCTTAGTTAATATTCAGTATACTCACAAGTTTGACGGTCACATGTTTCATTCTTTTTCTTGTAAAAGCATAATCACTACAACTTATTTACATTTTAACCTTTTTTATTTTGTTTACATATTTTTAATCGAGTAATCAGCAAAATATTTTTTTAGTCTGTAAAATTATTAGTTAAAGATTGCATCACCTTTAAATGCAGATTATTTTGTCAAGAGAATATTTGAAGGACGTTACAATCGGCAGAGAACAATTAAAATACCTTGTCTTGGAAGCTATTCGGGGTGGTTGCCAGGTTCTTACCAAATCTTTTCTCTTGATTTCAACTTACTTAAATTTCATTATCAATTCTCTATTTCATCATGTGCTGATTACTCCCATGTAGTTTAAGATTCTATTTTGCTTCGAGTCACGTGGCGGTGGCGTAATTTAAGATTCTTATTAGGATTTCCCTTGATGGGAGAAAATTATCTTTCTCAAAACTGTTTCCAAATTATGCTTTAAAGATCGGAAGGGAGATGGGGTTGGAATGAGCTATTTGCTCCATTTTTAAATTGCACGTGGAATATAATTTTTCTACATCATTCTTTCATCATTTTTGTATTCACTGGAGAAATGAAAATAAAAAGAAAGATATATAATGCTAGTTGGATAACTGAACAGAATATCACGGCTTTACAGTTTTCCTGCTTCTTATCTTGATTGTCTAATATATGATGGTGGAAATCAGGGACACAGAGCTGAGCTATATGCAGCACGCGTTGCAAAATGTCTGGCTGCTCTTGAGGGGAGGGAAAAAGTTTATGCTGATGACCTGAAAAAAGCTGTAAGCGGATAAGTTGTCTTCTTTACTGCATTTCTACCTCTTTTTTACCATGTTGATTGCATAACTGGAACGGTACTCTTCGTTACAGTAGATGTGCTTTTACATATGCTAAAGTATTGTTCATGTGTGGAAATTTGTTTCTTTATTTTTTCCAAAAATCCACAGTTTGTTCTCTGCTAGCTTCTCTGATGGTATATTTTGTGAGGTATAAGCTTTAGTTAATTGCTCCAAAGGAACAGTGGTATTAACTATCTTGTATTGTCATCCAGTACAATTAGAAATGCTTTTATACGCACTATTAAGTGTTCCATTAGGTGAACTAAAAAAAAGTGTTCCGTTGGGGGAAAAACTTCCTTTCCTCAATGTTTCTGATATTATCTACGGTGCCGTATTTCAGTTTGGAATCACATGCATGCTTCCCATTCTGACATATTACACACAATAGGTTGAACTAGTCATTCTACCTCGTTCGAACGTAAATGAGAATCCACCAGATCAGCAAAATCAACAGCCTCCGCCGCCTCCACCACCTCCTCAAAATCAAGAATCTGGGGAAGAGGAGAAAGAAGAGGAAGAAGAACAAGAGGTTTTCTTTTTTATTTATTTATTTTTTTTTTGAAATTAACAAGAGGTTTTCTTTATCCGTCATAATTTCAGTTTTATATATAGAAAGATTGTCAATGATTCCTATGATGTGTTTCACTTTGAAATGCTTTATTTGATCATTTACCAACAACTTGAAAGTTATTTTTGTAAGCAGGAAGACGATGATAAAGAAAATGAACAGCAGGAACAATTACCTGAAGAATTCATTTTTGATGCTGAAGGAGGTTTAGTGGATGAGAAACTTCTTTTCTTTGCCCAACAAGCACAGAGGCGCAAGGGCAAGGCTGGGCGAGCAAAAAATGTCATCTTTTCAGAGGACAGAGGACGATATATTAAGCCAATGCTTCCAAAGGTTAGTTAAGTTTCTGGTCCTTTCATTCAGGACACATGAGTTCATTTTGGTGTTCAAGGTACACACTCTTCTATTGAGCATCATATTCTGCAGGGTCCTGTTAAAAGGTTAGCAGTTGATGCAACACTTAGAGCAGCTGCTCCATATCAAAAGTTACGGAAGGCAAAAGACACTCAGAATTGTAGGAAAGTTTTTGTTGAGAAAAGTGACATGAGAGCGAAGAGAATGGCTAGGAAAGCTGGAGCATTGGTAATCAAACTTCAGTTTTATGAATCACTATGCTGTATATATTTTCAAGAGAAGTATCACATAAGAAATTTGAGACATAAAATGGGCGTAAATGACACTATAAAGTTTATTCTTAGCTCATCACTGGAATGCTAATAATGCCTTGCACATCTTGATTTGGCTATATGGGTTTTTTTTACTTCTCTCTAAAACTCTCTCAAGACTAAATCTTAATCTCCCACATCTCCCCCTCCGGCACCGGAGGACCTTCGACAATTACTCATCTTGGAAGCGACGGCGCGACCTTAACCACTCTCCCATCGTCCACCCTCACTAGACTTCTTAAACTCGACTCAGAATCTCTTTTTTTAACCTTGATTTGTGCGCTCCTACCCTTTCTCGGTGACCGGTGGGGATACTCGACGTCGCTCAACAGGTTTTCATTTCATCAAAGTTCGAGTGAATCGGCTTCGATTTGGAGCCATCAGCTCAAATCCGACAACTGACTATGAGATTTGGTGTTTAGTTCCGGCGTCGTCTGCTCATATTGGAATATGGTAGGCATAGATCTGGGGTTTCTTCGAAGGTGGTCAGTCGCCAGACATGTGACTACAAAATGTGTCTTCATCAAACCCTACCTGCTGTTAAGGGATGACAAACCTACCCAAATCTCCACAATGGTATGATATTGTCTACTTTGGGCTTCCCCCAAAAGGCCTCATGCCAATAGAGATGTTTGTCTTCCTTTATAAACCCAAGATCTACGCCTTATTTAACCAATGTGGGATTCTACAACACTTTGTTTGTATTCCCAACAATTCTCCCCTCGAACAAAGTACAGTATGCGAACCTCCCTGATAGTCATTTTTTAATTACATTTGAGCACGCCTTTACTCAAACCACGAATCCTTCAGAATTACACTTGAGCAAACCGTAAAGCCCAACCACGGATCCACTCGATTTATGTTTGAGCGCACAATAGCTACCCTTCATCGAGGCAACCATTTCAGAAGTACTCTCACCGGAGCACACATAAGGCGTCTCAACCACGTATTTTTCATTTTGACTATTTCATACACCACATATTGAAGCTCACAAATCTTTGTTTCATACTCGAGGGTCTTCCGATATGGCTAAGTCAAGAGCACAGCTTTGATACCACTTGTTAAGGGACGACAAACTTATTCGGATCTCCACAATGGTATGATATTGTCCACGCCTAGGCCCTCATGGCTTTGTTTTTGGGCTTCCCCCAAAAGGCTTCATACCAATGGAGATGTTTGTCTTCCCTTATAAACCCGAGATTTACTCCTTATTTAACCAATGTGGGATTCTACAATACTTTGTTTGTATTCCTAACACCTGCTTTTTCTTTTTTTTTTATCGGTTCGGTCCTATACGAGCCGAGCTGGCTTGGTTTAACAAACTGGTTCGATTTTTATTTTTGGTTTTTTAATTTTAATATTTTTGGGTTATGATTAAGTGCGTTCGTTTTTCAATTGATTGTTCCTCGACAATGGTGTGGCTGATTGTCGAACACATTCGGGTGTGTTGTGAAAACTGTGGAACAATGGGGTTGGAGATTCAACCTTCGACTTCTGCGAGCGGGCTATTAAACGCATTTGCGTGCGGGCGATCTCCGTGAGATTGATGTAAATTGCTCTACCCAGCGAGATTCTTCTATGATATCCTCCCTCGGCTTAAGATCTTTTCTAAGCTTGTGTGAACCGCCCTACTCCTGTTGAATTAACTTTAATTCTATTTTTAATGTGATTAAAATGTTGTAATGGGTTGTCAATTAAGGAATTAATGGGTTGTCAATTTAGGAGCTAATTAAGGAATTAGTGGATTCTTAATAGAGCAATTAGTGGGAAACGTTTTTTGTAAGAACTTGGAGATCAAGTTTGTAATAGGCTATAAATAGAGTGGTCATTTCATAGAGCAAACTAGAGCGAGGGAGAGAAAGTTGAAGAGAGAAAGCAATAGCTCAATTAAGAATTTGTAGAGAATTTGTGAGTGCATTGTCTCTCCAATCCTGAAGCGAAAAACTTGTGCGATTGTTATTTGTGTTATATTGTTTTGTTATTTGCCTATCGTTATTCATAACTCCATCCGACAGTCTTCGCCGACCACAGTGTAGCAACGTCTTTCTCCTTTCTTAGGAAGTTTGTGGGCGTGTCAACTTCCTTTTCTTAGCTCCGGCGTTGTTCTGATGAGTCAACCACCTAGCACCAATCTGAGATGCGTCTACCTCTCCCCCTTCTCACTGTGCTAGTTTCGTTGGAGTTTCCTCCATATGCGAATTCTTCCTCCCAAATGTGTAGCCGATAATGAGATAATCCTTCGGATATGCAAGTCTTTTATTTTAGGACTCAAAGTTAGGTGTTCAATTTTATAAGAGTTAGAGTTTTGTATCTACCGTGTTATCTTATTGTAAAAGTGGCTTAGAACCTACCCCAAAATCTTGTAACACTTTCATCTTATAATGAAAATGTTTTTGTTTCTTATAAATTATTTTTTTTTTTTTTTAAATCTTGATTTGGCTATACTTGGAAGTTTTCTATTGTGATTCCATTGCTCTATGGAGGTACCAAATTCCAGAACCTTGAGAGTTGTCGACTTCAAGCAAAATATTAGTTTACTTGATATTATTCTTATGAAAACTTCCCAATTTGAATTTTAATAATGATGGTAGATAATTCTTAGATTTTGTTACCTGTCGCAGGTAATATTTGTGGTTGACGCTAGTGGGAGCATGGCATTGAACCGTATGCAGAATGCAAAAGGTGCAGCACTCAAGTTACTGGCTGAAAGCTATACAAGCAGGGATCAGGTAACATAAAGATAACAACAGTATACACTTTCAATGCTACATGGCTACAGGGAGTTGATATAAGTAGAGAAATAACATAAAATATTTTCCTCTCGTAAAGATTGCAGAGCAATAGCATGGTTATTGTCAAGGCTTCACTATAAAGTATAACTAAGATTTAGAATGAAAAGATGATTTAAGCCTATCATTCATCATCACAGATGATGAAAAGTATCCGTATTAGAATAAAAGTTCCATTATTTTGATTCCCTAGTTGTGGAGAAGTTGCATTGGGAAA
Organism: Sechiopsis laciniata; assembly: GCA_037833695.1. Taxonomy (NCBI): domain Eukaryota; kingdom Viridiplantae; phylum Streptophyta; class Magnoliopsida; order Cucurbitales; family Cucurbitaceae; genus Sechiopsis; species Sechiopsis laciniata. Next base: position 1,692,978 of record JBBMKA010000020.1, on the reverse strand, counting down.
ATGCGTACCTTGTTTATCGGTTTGAATCTTGATCCTGATAGGACATAATGATTTTCACTGTAATATTTGAGTAGAGTTAACCAATCATCAAGGAGAGTAACCTTTTGAAAAATGTATAACATAGATGACAAATACTTAAAACAGATGCTTAGATTTTGCAAGTTCCTTCTGCTAAATCAAGGTTATTGTATAACATTTAAAGAGCATCTCAGTGGATGGAAATTGGCCTTGGCCTATATTTTAGTTAATGCTCCCTTTTACACGTCAGGAATCTAAAGACGATTGATCTTATAATTTATCTAATATCACCAAAATTGCTTGTTTACTTAGTAGAGTTGACAATTTTCTTCCACTTCCCGATTACAATCATCAGTACAAGTTTACCATATGTTCGTTTATAGGAGTCCCTAATTTCACCCCCAAGATGCTTGGAAGAAATCTGAATTCCATTTTTTTCTGATTGTTTAAGCAAGCATTGCAAGACTTTTTTGAACTATGATTGTTATTTGGCTTTGTAGTAATGTCTTTTATATTTTATAATCACTTAACAGGTTTCCATTATTCCTTTCCGTGGAGATTGTGCTGAAGTTCTCTTGCCTCCTTCCAGATCTATTGCAATGGCAAGAAAACGTCTTGAGAGACTTCCTTGTGGTGGAGGATCTCCCCTGGCTCATGGTCTTACAACAGTTAGTACTTGTTTTACATCTCTAAGAAAAAATTTCAGCATCAAAACTATGCTATTAAATTATTTATGCCCAATAAATATATCTGTTATGAAAACAACAATCAACAATCAATCGAAAACAATAAAAAAACGTAAAAGAAGAACACCAGAATTACGTGGTTCACTAACGTTGTGTTAGCTAATCCACGGTCAGAGGAGAGAACAGTTTTATGACTTTAGGAGTAAGAATACGTTTTGGTCTGCTGAAACTAGGGGGCTTACTAAGCTTATATAGAGCACTCTCTTAAATTCTATTACAAATAGGGTCAAATACATAGAAGCCCAAATCCTATTTCATTTAGGTATAGAATGGCTCAAGTCCTATTACAATTAGGTTTAGGTTCAAGCCATATCTCAACAAATCTCCACCTTGACTTGAACTCTCCTTCAAATCAACCAGATGTATACCAGACGTATACCAAATGCTTCTCCCTCTACCTCAGATGGCCCTCTTAGGGACCTCAACAATTGTAAACATTCAGCAAGTCCAAACAATGTTGGAACTTGCCATGTGGCGCTGCCTTGGTGAACATATCAGCAGTGCCCACTTTCAAAACATTTACCCTATTTTCTGACTCACTACATGAAACAACTTCTTTATAGGTAGATGGTTCATAAGTATCGACCTCTTCAGCAACCTGTAGTGCATAAGCAACAATATCCTCAAAACCATATCTATTTGGAGGTCGAACACCAGCTCTTCTAGCTCTATCAAGGGCTATACTTGGTTGCTGACTTCCTTGCTAGAAGATTTTCCAGTGGTATCAGTTTCTATGATAGTTTTTGTAGCAGTACCTTGCATATCTGACTCATCAATTATAGCATGTTGATCTATTTCTTCACCTTGGTGCTGTGATTCACCTTTGTTTGAATTGAATTGCAGCTCCACCTTTTTATCAACACCACTATTATCTCCTACAACTGTAGACTGTGCAATGAAGTTGAATGTAGAATTCTCATCAAAAGTTACATTTCGATTGTGAATTACTCTATTCTCAGAAGGAGACCATATTCTGGACACCTTAACTCCATTTCCATAACCTACAAAAACACCTTTTTTCGCTCTTGGCTCTAATTTGCCCTCACTGACATGATAATAAACATTACAACAAAAAACTTTTAACAAAGAGTAATCTGGAGGCTTGCCAGACCACCTCGTATGGTATCTTACAGTCAATGCATGTGTGAGGCCCCCGGTTGACCAGATAGCACGCTGTATTAACTGCTTCTGTCCAAAACTTTTTAGCTAACCCAGCATTTGAGAGCATGCATCTTGCTCTTTCCAGTAAAGTTCGGTTTATACGTTCTGCTACCCCATTCTGTTGAGGTGTGTCCCTTATAGTATGATGTCGAACAATCCCTTCAACTTTGCAGAATTCATTAAACTCAGAACTACAAAACTCAAGGCCATTATCTATTCGAAATCTCTTAATCTTCTTCCCTGTTTGATTTTCCACCATAATCTTCCACTGTTTGAAATTCTTGAAGGCTTCACCTTTGTGCTTCATCATGAATATCCAAGTCATTCTTGAATAATCATTAATAATTGACAAAAAATACCTGCTACCTCCAATTGATTCAACTTGAGAAGGACCCCAACAGTCAGCATGGATATAATCAAGCGTACCCTTGGTACAACGGACTCCCTTAGAAAACTTGCTACGATGTTGTTTCCCAAACACACGGTGTTCACAGAATTCCAGATCCTGCACCTTATGTCCACATAGAAGATCTCTTTTCGACAAGATCTGCATTCTCCTTTCACTCATATGACCAAGTCTCATATGCCATAACTTAGTCATGTCCCCTTTTTGAACTGCAGACGATGCCACTGCAGCTAAACCAGTCAACGTTGAACTTGCCAGAAAATACAGAGTTCCACGTTTTATACCTTTTAGAATTACCTTTGAATCTTTGCAGACATACATCACTTCACCTTCACCTTTGATACTAAAACCTTTGTTGTCCAATATACTTAAAGATATCAGACTCTTCGTCATTAGCGGAACATGCCTAACATCATTCAAAGTGTAGAACACTCCATCGTGTGTTCGTATTCTGATTGAGCCGATTCTAACTACTTTGCAGACTGAATTGTTTGCCATAGACACATTGCCTCCATCAATCTGCTCATACGTCGAAAACCACTCCCTGTTTGGACACATATGATACGATGCCCCTGAATCAAGAACCCACACATCTTTGGAATATGTGTGTTCATTTACAGCTAGGGCCAAATCTTCTGAACTGCCATCAACTTTTGCTACGGCTGTTGAACCTTCCTTTTTATCGGTCTGATTCCAACTACTGCAAGGACAGTCGAGCTTCCAATGTCCCTTCTTCTTGCAGTAAGCACAAATGTCATTTGTCCTGGAATTAGAAGGCTTCGAGCCTTTAGGAGGCGGGGCAACTTCCTTTGACTTCTTCTTCCTAGGCTTTCCATAACCTTTGCTTCCTATTGCAGCCAACCCAGATACTGAACTTTTTGTTGTACCTGAACCAGCGACCCTAGATTCTTCACTTCCTCTAAAGACAACGTATCTTTACCCGCAATAAATGAATCAACAAAATTCTCATATGGCAACGGCAAAGAAACCAATAGAATTAAGGCAGCATCCTCATCATCTACCTTAATCTCAATATTACGCAGATCCATTAATATTGTGTTTAACCTATCTAGATGATCTTTAAGAAGCGTACCTTCACCCATACGAAGGCTAAATAATCGTTGCTTCAAAAGCAACTTTTTGGTTAAAGACTTCGTCATGTAGAGATTCTCGATCTTCAACCACAAACCAGCAGCCTTCCCTTCATCAACGACCTCGGAGATGGCATCATCTGCCAAACACAGCATGATTGTCGAATGAGCCTTTTCCTCCAGACTCGCCAACTCGTCATCATCGTCTACATTCTGATTCTTCCATTTGGCTTCCATAATCCATGTTGCTTTAACAAAGTTCGCATCTTGATTTGCCACAAACCAAAACTGTTCCCTCCGGTATACTTGTCGACCTTCACGTTTAGACCAGACATCTTCGATTCTATTGTTGAAAAACAAATGCGGAAAAACGAACCCTAGGCTCTGATACCAGATTGTTATAAAAACAACAATCAACATCAATCGAAAACAATAAAAAAACGTAAAAGAAGAACACCAAAATTACATGGTTCACTAATGTTGTGTTAGCTAATCGAATCCACGGGCAGAGGAGAGAATAGTTTTATTATTTTAGGAAATAAGAATACATATGTTTTGGTCTACTGAAACTAGGGGGCTTACCAAGTTTATATAGAGCACTCTCTTAAATCCTATTACAAATAGGGTCAAATACATAGAAGCCCAAATTCTATTTCATTTAGGTATAGAATAGCTCAAATCCTATTACAATTAGGTTTAGGTTCAAGGCATATCTTAATAAAATCTTTAGGGGAGAGAAAACAAGGAAAATCCAACATTGGACCATCTTCGAAGTTATCCGATTCTAGGCTTCCTTGGTCCCCCTTCTTATGAAGATGATATCACTGATCTCTATTGATTGATGGACTAAAAAAAGTGGGATTCTGAAAGGAAACGATAGCAAATTTGGAGTACTTTGGTTACATTGGGTCTTGTTCTTTCTACTCAGTCATGACTTGTGCAAATCTGTAACAATTGAAGATAAAACTTCAATAAGTCAATTTGAGAGGGCTTTTCTCTCCCACTTTGTTCCTTATAATCTTGTATCTAATTACTTACCAATTCCCCCTCGTAGAAGTCATAAATATAGTTCGACATATGACTGTTCCCCTTACAGTTACTCTCAGCAATAAATACATAAGACTACTGTGTGGTTAATATTCTTGTGTTTTCCAAAACTATTTGGATAACCAATGGGAAAATCATAATAACTCCACTCTGAATAAGTCTTAATAATTGGAGGCCTATCATGACTTGGAGTCCTAACAAAGTCCTTATTCATCTGGGTTGAATCATGATAAATCACTATTCAACCCAAAAGTTTATAGAGATGAGTTAGAGTAACTTTAATTATATCAACCAATAGTTCCCTTGGACTTGAAAATTTGAGAATGTTCAGATATATTTAATTATATCAATCAACAATCTGCCATCAGTATCACTAAACTTATTTACTGCGTGCCCTGTTCTGATAATGGTAGTAAGTTCATGATACGATCCCGAGACTTATGAAGGTGTATTCAAGGCGGAGCAAGAAGAATTAATTATTTAATATTTAGTATTTAGTTATTTTATTTGTATTGG